>PVIJ01002069.1:161134-173360 GCA_004024925.1 Scalopus aquaticus | reverse complement strand
GGGTGAGTAGATGGACAGATGCGTGAATGATCTCTTGCAAGAAGCTGGAGAGCAGGGGCAGCCCAGCCTTGGTGTCCTGAGGGCAGGGGTGGGCTGTCCGCTGGGTGTGGGCGGGATCGTGTCATGAAAGGAGGGCTCGTCCCTTAGCCGCAGTTCTTTCCCCTGGGCTGCCGGGCCCTCTGACTGCTGGAGCCCCGTGTGTAAGCGAGTCGCCGACATTGGACCTGCCCGCCTCCCGGGCTCTTGGAAAGAGAGAGGGAGGGCCGAGGGAGGGCACTGCCAGGGAGCAGCGCCGGTGGTGTCGGTCGCCTCCGCCTCCACACAGGTGCCCTCGTGGTGTGCCCGGGCTGGGCTGTCCCACGGAAGTCGAGGCCAGCCCTGCCCGGGTCACACGATGCCACATCTCGACCTTGTGCACAGCGCACCCCCCCTCCTGGCTCCCCCAGCCCCACACTGGACTGGTCGGAGGCGCCGCGTGCCGCGTGGGGCCTGATGCAGGTGCGCGTTTGTCCCCGTCGCCCCTTCCGACTTCTCCAGGGGAGACACCAGTCCCCGCCCCTGGCTTGGTTCTTCCGTGCACGGCCACACCGTGGGGCTCTGTGCAGAGAGAGTCAGCTGCACCCAGGGTGAGCTCGGCCCCTTGCCCGGCTCCTGGAGAACCCCAAAGCTTGTACAGTCCTGTCTTTGATTTTACGGGGTCCCTGTACCATGCCTGGGGTTTCTGCTAAAGAGATGACTCAGGGCAGGGACTGACCAGCCCTGAGCAACCAGCGGTTTCCCTTCCCTCTGCTGAGCGGCCTCCGCCGTGTGGGGGGACCTGTCTCCCGGACCCAATCTCCTGTCGGAGGGCACCTAGGTTTGTTCATTCCCGGCTGCTGTAAACGGCGCTGCCGTGAACTCTGGAGAGCATGTGCTTTTCTGAGCTGATGGTTTCATGTTCTTTGACTTTTATTTTAAGATTTATTTGTTTATGCATACAAGAACTGGGGTACAGGCCACAGGTTGGGGGTGGTGAGAGGGTTCACCAGAGACAGAGCGGGGACAGAACAGGTGGATCCACTGAAATCCACTGCTGAGGGGGCAGCGGGGAGACAGGAGGGGTCTGCTGCGCCCTGTGGGAAGCTCCCTGGCCGGGGATCGAACTCGTGCTGCAGTGGCTGCAACAGCTTCATAGGCTGAGCCTTAACCCCTGCGCCCCCAGGGAGGCCCCGTTTTTAGTTTTTAAGGTAAATCTAGACCCCTGTCCACAGTGCTGCACCAGCTACATCCTACCCGCCGTGAAAGGCACCTCTTGCCCGAGTCCTCGCCGGCGCTTGTTGTTGGGGTCTTTTCAGTGAGTGCCCTGCTCGCGGGAGAGAGAGACAATGCCTCATGGGGTTCTGACCTGCCCCTCCCTGAATCAAGCACATTTTCCAGGTCATGTCTACACCTGTATTTTGTTGTTACTTCACTCTTTGGTTCAGATTTTATCTTGAAAGTTAACGAGTCGTTTAATTCCAAACTTGCAACAAAATATCAAATAGCTATTTTTTATATGATTTTTAGCCAAAGAAATGCAGGGGACAGTGACAAGTCACTGGTCATCGTGGCCATCCTGACAGGTGACACTTTAAATGAGTGGGGAAATCAGCCTCACATGGACCCCAGCCCTGAACAACACTCACCTCATTGCGAAATGCTTTAGCCCCGGATAGAAAGCCTGGGCAGCTTTTAAGAGACAGTCTCCATCTCATATAAAACAGCCACGTTTCATCTAAGCAGGTGGACCAGGTCAGCAGTGAGAGAGGGGCTGGGCCGGTGGTCCCTAGGATTACCCCCAGCTTCCCAGAACAAGAGGACATTTCCCTCGGATCTCGGAACCCTGGGGCTCTTTCCCAGCTAGAGTCTCCCTGTCCTGCCGGCTTTCAGCCAGGGCAGAGTTCATAGTGAACGCTTGTCTGCACGTTCCTGGAGATTTTAAGATCTCTGAAAACAAGCCCCACTTCACTTGTATGAACTCAGGAGGAAATGTTCAGCAAGGACAAAGAACCTCAGTGCAGGAAATCTTAAATGCAGTCTTTGCACTTTGCACACAAACTTCCAAATAAAAAATGTTTGTTCTTTCATGAATCTCATTTCAAACTTTCTCTGTTCCTTCTATTTTTGAGTCCAATTATGCTGGGAGTTATATATACGCGCGGGCTGTGGGAAAGGCTCTCCACGACCACGGCTGGGTCCTTCTGTTTCCCATTAGAAAAAGAACCGGAGGAAGCTATTAGTGAAATGTGCTTTTTATAATTTTTTAAAGATTTATTTATTTATGCATACAAACTGGGGTACAGGCCAGAGGTGTGGGGCGGCGAGAGGGTTCACCAGAGACAGAGTGGGGAGCAGAACAGACAGATCAACGGAAATACACTGCTGAGGGGAGCAGCGGGCAAGGCAAGAGAGGTCTGCTGTGCCGTGTGGGAATCTCCCTGGCTGGGCGTTGAACTCGCGTCGCCGCAGCCGACAGCTCCACAGTGCAGCGCTTAACCACTGCACCACCAGGGAGGCCCTGAAATCTGCTTTTTAGATCCTGAAATAACGCTGATGGGGAAAAACGGGTGTGTGGCTTGGTGCCTGGGATTTACTCCGCCATGTCTTTGCAAGCCAGACACAGCTGTGACTTCCACCAAACCCCCTCTGTGCCATTCCCCTGGGCTTCTGAGGGACTTGCAGAAACAGCAAAGCTTGGTTTAGGGGGATTATGAAGACATAGCAAGCTATTCAAAGCCTGGATTTCCAAGGAGCTTTCTCTTTTCCTGATGAAAGCAAAGTGTGGTATTTGCCAAATGGCAAAGGTGATGTTGGCAGTTTCAAAAACGGAGGCAGTCGGGTCCCCTCAGGGACTTGGCAAGTGCATCCTCCAGTCTTCCAGCTGAAACAGCTGCAGAAACCTTCAGAAGCTTCCAGAATCCCCAGTGATCTCACATTTCTCTTGTGCATCAAGCTCTTGGCCTCTTCCGCACCTCAGCACTTGGGGTAACTTGACCCCAACACACGCACATAAACACACATTCACACACTCACAGACACGCGGCCATGCAGGCATGCACACAGAGACACATGCAAAACGCACACACAATACGACATCACATGCATGCACACACAACTGTGCAAAACGTGTGCACAGAGATACACACAAACACACATAGAAACACACACATGAACTCCCTGCACATAAACACACACAACTACACACATAAACCACACACACACACACACACATGCACACACACACACACTTTTGTGCACACTTCCAAGCTGCCGTCACACAACTCAAAAGAAAACCCCCAACAACCACCGACTGGATCTGAGGTCTTGCTGTGTCCCTGAGTTCCGGTTTGGTTTGGCCCCTGGACAGGGACGGCTGACGGAGAGGACCCCCCTCTCCTTAGCACGCTGCCCCCTTATCCGCTGGGGCTGCCTTGAGAACTGAAATGTTTCTTAAAACATTTCCAGTGCTTTGGAGATTTTCACTTTAGGTTCCCACTCAGCCTTTCAGTTTTCCTAAAACTCATCAAGTTCTTTAGCTGAAACTTGACAGGTCACAGGGCTGTGACATTTGCTCCCTCGCGTGGAGGGAGTTACTGGCCGAGCAGGTCCATGTATCAGCCTCAGCAAGCTGGACACACCTATTTGCCAAAATCATGGGGCCGCTGCGTGTGGGGAAATCCTGAGGAGAACCCAGGGAGCAACGGGAAGCGGGCCTGTCCCTCGGGAACGGGGCCTCGTCCGTCACAAGGCCCGAGAACACGCCGGACTGTGCTGTGCTGATGAGCGGGCAAAATAGAAAAGCAAGGGGCCTCCCCAGTGGCGCAGCAGTTGAGCCCTGCGCTATGGAGCTGTCGGCAGCAGCGACGCGAGTTCGACGCCCAGCCGGGGAGAATCCCACATGGTGCGGCAGACCTCTCCTGCCTCGCCCGCTGCTCCCCTCAGCAGTGTGTTTCTGATCTGCCTGTTCTGCTCCCCGCTCTGTCTCTGGTGAACCCTCTCGCCCGCTGCTCCCCTCAGCAGTGTGTTTCTGATCTGCCTGTTCTGCTCCCCGCTCTGTCTCTGGTGAACCCTCTCGCCGCCCCACGCCTCTGGCCTGTACCCCAGCTTGCATGTATAAATAAAAAAATAAATCTTTAAAAAAAAGTAGAAAAGCAAGAATACATGTGTATGAAAGATTGGATGGAAATGAAGAAGGCCTGGGTGTTTGCTTTTGTGTGGAAATAGATGACACCCTGCAGTTAGGAGATATCTTTACGCTGGCAAACAAAGTCATTTTATCTCTGAAGTGATTCAGGAAAATAAAATTCAAAAGGAATGGAGAGACCAGAATGTGCCAGTGGCCTCATCAGCCATCCCAAACGTGCCAGATTTTTAAATGCAGTGCACTTCATGTTCTCTCTAATTGTCTTCTCTGCTCTAGGTTAAATATTTCTGAGTGTGATGGCTGTGCATTTAAAGTCTGTGCTTCTGAGTGTGGGGGGGGTGGAAAAATAACTGCCCCTCCCTTCTAGGTTCTTGGCTCAGGCACCCCCTATAACAGAAGACAGATTAGCAGGAGAAAAACAAACAAAATTCAATCTTATACCTGTGAGGATAGGAGGCTTGAAGAAATGAGAGAGGAGGCAGCTTTTATATCTTTTGGATGAAGAAATAAGACATTTGCGAAGAGCTGACAGGACAGAGAAGTTCAGGTTTGGGGAGGTCAATCCAGAGGGAAGCAGCAGGGTTTCCTTAGGTGGCTTCTTGGCCCCATTCCCGTCTGGGGGTAAGGACGCCGTCTGCCTCCGGCCTGGGTTGAGGGCCTGTCCCAGGGGAGATTTAGCTCTGGTTTTCAGGAGTATAAATCAGAGTGTCCTTCATGCACCAGCTGTTTGTTTCAAGTCCCTTTAATTCAAAGGATCAGTGTGTGGAGGTGGCTGTTGGAGACAGCCTGTCCTGACCCCGCCAGAGCTTTGGCGCCCGAAGTGCTTGTCCAGAGACGGCGGCGGCCGTGCCTGTCTGCTCACACGTGCAGCCCACCGGTCATTCTTTTAGCCTAACTTCCCAGCATCCTTTGAATTCATGTTCTCGGCAGTCAGAGAGTAATGTATTCGTCAGGCACGGTCTGAACCAGGGAGATGGTTGTTTGGTTCAGAATTGGGGAGCTGCAGGAAGGGGCAGAGTACCGAGGCAAGGTGGGGGGCAGAAGACAGATTTCACGTCACCACAGACCCCTGCTAGGCGGGGAATCTGGGGGGCCATACTACAGTCCTGGAGTTCTGCTTATGAAGTGGGGGTGTCCCTCTGGGGTTAGAACAGCATCTGGTCAGGATGCCCAGAGTCAGCTCGGGCTCTCCATGGAGAAGCAGGCTGGGGTGCGGGTGGGGCTTCCCCACGAGGTGCTCCCCAGCTCCCAAACGCTCTGGTTGACTTCAGGGGGCGCCTGCCTGGGTGCCCGTCAGCTGTTTGCATCAAAAAAGCCAAACCTTTATTTCTAGGGATGATGTGCTCGGCAGAGATGAGGGGGGACTGTCCAGGCTGCTGTCCTGTTAGCAGCTCTTCCGTCATAATGAGTAAAAAACAGATGAAATCTCCCACCCTTGAATCCTCACTGCGCTCTGGATGGCTCCTGCTCCTGGCCCGCTGACATCTCACTGCGGCCAGTGAGGCCAGGACCCAGGACTGCGTCCTCGTCGCCTCCTTGACTGACACTCCCTGAGTGTCCACAGCCGCTGGACCTCGGGGTTACCTTTCTTTACGACTGTGTGTGTGTGAGTGAGTTTGTGGGGTGTTTGTGAGTTGTGTGGGTGTGAGTGTTCAGGCAAGTGTGTGTAAATGAGTGCATGGATGAGTGCGTGATGTATGTGTGTGCACATGGTGTGTGTATGTGAGTGTGCGTGTGTGAGTGGGAGTGGGTGAGTGTGAATGAGCGTGTAAGTGTGAGCGAGCCTGTGGGGTGTCTATGAGGTGTGGGGTGTGAGTGTTAGAGCACGTGTGTGTGAGTGTGAGTGGGTGTGACCAGCATGTGAGAGTGCGTGTGTGAGCGAGTGTGCCCGAAGGCCCCAGCTGCTTCTCCCCCTCGGTGGCCGGCCTGCAAGAGCCTGTCTCTGCAGAAGAAGAGCTCGTGACTGTTTTCCTGCTGTCGTATAGATGGATTTCCACATATGGCTCGATCGAAATACCATTCTATTTATTTCTTCTTATTTTTATGCAGGCAAATGACAAGCCTCCTCTGCAGCTGTTTCCCGGGCAGTTTCCTCGCTGTGCATATCAATACTATTTTAAGATTTCAGATTCGATTCTAAAGAAACGATGCTCAGACAATGCTGGCATAAAAACAGCAAAAAGAATTTAATTGAGAGATTTTACCTCCCAGAAATGAGCTCCATTACTTTCCCATGAAATTATAGCCACGAGAGCAAAAAAAACAAGTGTGGTGATGGTTTTCAATATTCCCCAAATGTTTATGTTCAAAAAAAGCATCACTAACATCACGGTCAAACCACACTGTGTGGACATCATTACTAACTAAACCTCTCGCCCGATTCGGGTAGAAGCCACTTCCGTAAGGAGAACCAGGTAGCGTGGGGCGGGGTTTGGCTGTGCCCCGCCCCGGAGTGAGGACAGCTGCGGGGGACTCCCAGGACAGACGCGGAGCGTGCTCCCGGAGCCAGATGCGAGGCCCAGCCAGGTCTTGGAGGGGAGCCTTTTAAATTCCTCTTTCCAAAAGGATCCCAGGGGTGCAGCAAATGAGCTGAACATGCACCGAGGGCAGGAGTGGGGAGGGCAGGGAGGCGCTGAGCGCGGCAGATGTGTGGAGTTGGCCCAGGGAGGTGCACGCCAGGCCCCGCCTTCTGCATTCCGGTTGAAACAAGAGCGGTGCTCCCTGCAGTGCTCAACCCGCGATCTCCTGCACCTGCTCTCAGGCTAGGGAGGAGCCACGCGGCTGGGCGCTCCGGGCTCTGCTGGTCTCAGCGAGGCCCCCTGACCTGTGTGTAGTATGTGCGCCGCAGCTTCGGTAGGAGGAGGAAGGCGGAGAGGGAGGAGGGGGAGGGGAGAGGGGCGCGCCCAGCGGCAGTGTACCCGCAGCCTGGCTGTCTGGCCTGGGGGGCCGGGTGGGACCATCTCCCTGTTCCGTCTCCTGGCGCGCTGACCCCCGTCGCCGCGGCCTTGCCGGGAGGGCGCAAGGAGGCCTGCGTGTCCTCTCGGTGTGCGCTCGGTGCGCTCGCCTTCGGCCCCGTGTTGGGTGCCGTGTTGATGGTTCTTACTACGACAGTAAGACCTGAAGAAAGTAAGCAAAGGCCGCGCCTCTCGCCCGAGGGCCCGCGGGGCTGAGCACCTGGCGCAGGGCGAGGCGGGGCTGGGGCGCGGCTGCCCCGGCAGAGGCCCCGGCTGCCCCGGGGCAGGGGAGGCTTCAGGAAGGTGCCCAGCGTCTCCGAGCTCTTTAGCATCTCATTTGTGCCCGTCCAGCTGATCTTGGAAGGCTGAGGATTTAATTAGAGCAGAGAGGAGTTGGCAGGCTCCTTCCAGAGCCGCCATCCTGGGCTGCTGGTTCCCCTCCAAGAGGGAAACGGTTTGGCCCCACGCTGCCGCTGGCGGGCCAGGCTGCAGCAAGCAGCTAAGAGCGCAGTTACCGAGCGCGTAACCCAGCCCGCCCTTCCCGGGGAGAGCCGGATTCCCAAAGGTTAAGGCAGCACCACTCCCTGGAGATGACACACTTCTTCCTTCCCACTAGGGCTTGCAAAGAAGCTGAGTGAAAAGGAGACGTCCTGTGTGTTCTGAAAGTTCAAAAAACGTGTTCCTGCTAGCGGGGTCCCGCCCTGCCACCCCAGCGGGTCCCGGGGCCCCCTGGGCCGTGCCTTTGGGGACGGTGCCCTGCCACTCCCCTTCGGGTGAGAGGGCCCGTCCGTGCAGGGCTGTATCGTCAGTGACTTTTGCTTCCCCTTTGGAGGCTCCTCCTCTGTCTCTCTTCTCTGAGTCTGTCTCTCTCCTCACTGCTCTCGGGCTCGTCTCTTCGTCCCGGCCCACAGAACCTCTGATCGCCGTTCCGTTCCTCAGCGTGAAGATGTTGGCACGGGAGCAGCGTCTTCCTCTCTAACCGTCACCACTTCCCTCCACTTCACTGGATGCCTCAGCTTGAGTCATAATTCAGAGAACCGTCCCCGCTCTTGTCTCAGCGCCTGTCCTTCTGCTGCTTAACTCCTCCAAGGGCCGTCTATTGCTTTTTCGCTCCTGGTCTCTCCCACTGAAAGGAAACAGTCTCCCCATCGGGCGCACCCCTCCCCCTCCGGGTACAGAGGCACTCTCGGATGAGTGCGACCGGGCACACTTGACGCTTCTCACCTTCAGCCAAAGGCCCCGCACTTGCTTCCGAGTCACAGATGCAGGTGTCTGGGGCGGTGTGGGGCAGTGACGCTGGTCGCGACGGAGCACGTGTGCTGGGGCCACGGGCCACTCCGGGCTGGCACTGGGCTGTGAGGATGGAGAGACAGACCTAGAGGGAGAGCCTGGTGGCCAAGGCGAAGGGATAGCCAAGGGGTTTCTCAGGGACCCAGGCTGCCCTACCATTCGCACGTTAGTCTGCTCAGGCTGCCGGAGCAAGACCCCAGGATGGGCCTTCCGCGGTGTGTTTCTCACGGTTCTGGCAGCCAGAAGTCAAGGTCAAGGTGAGAGGTCTTACCTGGGCTTGCAGACCCCCATAGAGGCACCTCTGTCATCTCTGCCTGTAAGGGCGCTAATTGCTTAGGACAGGGCCCCACCCACAGGGTCTTACTTAGCATTAATCACCTCCCCACAGGTCCCCTCTCCTAATGCACTCACTTGAGGGTTGGGCCCTCAATGTGTGAACTGGGTCAGGGTGTGGGACAGTTCCGTCCGCGGCATTGGAAAAAGTAAAGCTGTGAGTGCAGATTCCATAAAAATAGGCAGAACCTCCAGCTAGGTGATTTGGGGCCTCCCTCTTCTCTCTAAGACAACTTCAGCCCACCTTTCAGGACCCGAAGCGCTACCACCCTGTCAGCCACTGCCCCCTGTGTGCCTGCCGTCGTGCTCCCTTAGCAGCTGGGCGAGTGCTGGTGCTCCCTGCAGACCCCCCTCGTTCTGCGGGAGCTGGAAGAGGAAAGAAACGGAGACACACAATAAATAGCGTCGGTGTTGCAGAGGCTTGTGAAGCAGACACAGCCCGTGAGCAGACAGGAAAGAGCCTCCCCAAGTCGACAGCCAAACAGCCGGGCGCCAGGCGTGCCTGCCCGGGAGGCAGGTTTGGAAAGAGGAATTCCCGCTCGGGCTGCCAGGGATCGGAAGGTCTAATTAGCCCTCAGAGGCAGGAAGGGGAGTTTGGAGGAGCAGCGAGGAGCACGCTGATACAAATTGGAACAGAAGCCTTTGGAGGAGACGTCGGAGACAGATAAAAGCCCGAGCTGTCATCTCTCCATCTTAATTGGTAGATCACAGCTCTAAAAAACTCCTCTAAAAAACTCCCGAGAAAAGTCAGCTCCTCAGCGTGAGGAGGGCCGAGGCGGGAGGGCGCTGTCATCGAGCACGGTCTCCAGAACGCCGGAGACTTCAACTGCTTGGTCATTTCCCCTTCGTTGGCACTTCCTGCCCCGCCATTGTTTAGGCCTTGGATGGATCGCCATCTCGACAGCTGTCTCTATGAGTTCATTTTTCGGTTTGACCCTGTCTCACGGATAAAGAGATTTCTCTTTCCACTTGTGCTCCCTTCTGCGGGGTGCTGGCGGTGAATGGTTTCACCAAGGGTGGGCTCAGAAATGCACACCCCTCTGCTCTTGGGCTCTCAGCACTTCCCGCCAGGCACAGGCTGGGGGCTCCCAGCAACAAGCCAGCGGTGCCAGTTCAGCTCCATTTGGGCCACCACACCCCGGGGACGGGCGCCGTTATAATGCCCTCCATTGCTGGGGAAGGGTTGGCAGGAGCCCACTGGCCGCGCCATCGCCACCATATGCCTAATGCATGTTCAGGTGGGCAAAGGTTTTGTCGCGGCTCAGCATTTCCAGTTGCATCTCGCTCTCCCAGCCCTCCCGGCTCAAAGCCTGTGATTTGCTAGGTGGCTCTCCCTGGGGACTTTCCCTTGGTGCATTTAATGAAGCTGGAGAGGAACCAGGCTCTGGACATGGACATTGACTTGACTTGTGTCCATGGACTTGGGTCCATCCCTGGCCACTCTTCTTATTTCAGCGTCCTCCGCAGAGAACGAGGGCGCCTCCCTAGCTGCTGTTGGGAGGCTTATTTAGTGGTTCTCCCTCCGGGCTGCACGTTGGCATTTTTTAGCACGATTTAAAAACCACTTCCACTTGGCTCCCACCCTCGGCTTCTTAAATACTCTTGGCTACAACCAGGGCTCCAGGGTCTCAAAGCCTTCCCAGGCGACGCTAATATGAAGCTAAGCTTGGAAACCAATGGATTAGATAATGCATGTTAATGCGTGGTTTTAAATCTCAGCCCTGCCTCAGAATCATCTGGAAAGCTTGTTAGAGCCCTTCTGGTGTCTGATTCAGTGGACCTGAATGTATTTGCATTTCTGAGGAGTTTGCTGTCTGCCGCAGGCACTGTGCTTTGGAAGAACTGGTGGAAACAACTCTTGCAGAGAGAGTAAGAGGAGGAAGGACTTTTCAATTCTTTGTATGAAGCCAGAGGTATCTTGACACTAACATCAGACAATGACAGTATTAAAAAGAAAACTAGGGCCTCCCTGGTGGCACAAGGGGTTAAGTCTCAGCCTATGAAGCTATCGGCAGCCACTGCAGCACGAGTTCAATCCCCGGCCAGGGAGAGTCCCACAGGGCGCGGCAGACCTCTCCTGTCTCCCCACTGCTCCCCTCAGCTGTGTACTTCAGTCGATCTGCCTATTCTGCTCCCCACTCTGTCTCTGGTGAATCCTCTCACCACCCCACACCTCTGGCCTACACCCCAACTTGTATGCATAAATAAATAAATCTTTTTTAAAAAAAAAAGAAAAAAAGAAAACTACACCAGTATCTGCCATCACTGCAGGTATGAACACACTCAGTTAAATGTTAGCAAGTGTGATGCAGTGATATATAAAAATGATCATGCACCGTGACCAAGAGAGCGAAATTCTAGGCAGCTGAGGCTGGATCACTAGTTGAAAAGCAACATGCATTCTCAGAAAATAGGAATAGATTTGCGAGAATCGTGTTGAAAATTTTCACATCAGTGTTCGTCAAGGATTTTAGTCTACAGTTTTCTTGTGCTGTCTTTGGTGCTGGGATTCAGGTAATGTGGGCCTCATTCCATGCACGAGGGTAACTTCCTTGTGTTTTTAAAACAGTTGCAACAAAGCGGGCACCTGTTCTTCTTTGTAAGTTTGATGGAATCATTTGTAAAGGCATCTCACCCTGGGCTTTTGTTTTTCAGAACTTTGCTTTGTTAATGTTTCAAATTTTGTGGTCAGTTTGTTGGTTCATTTCTTTCTTCCTGGGTTGGTCTTGGTAGAGTATGTTCATCTAGAAGTTTATGATAACCTCCTTCAGGGTCATCAAATGTACTGGCATGTAATTGTACAGTTCTCGAGATCTTCTGTCTGTCTGTCCTCTGGGTGGTGATCCTCCTCTTTCCTTTGGGGTTCTCCTTATTCATATTTTCTCTTTTTTTATTCACCCAGCTCGTGGTTTATCTATTTCATTTAGCTTCTCAAAGAGCCAGCTCTTAGTTTCACTGATTTTTTTTGATATGGATTTTTTGATCTTTATTTTATGTATTTTTGCTCCTAGTTTTATTATTTTCTTCCTTCTACAGCTTTAGATCTTATTTTTCCCTCTCTCTTGAGTTGCTTTAGATGTGATGTTAAATTGTCTATTTGGGGTTTGGGGTTTTTCTTGCTGTTTAATAAGGGCCTGCCCTGCGTTGACCTTCCCAGAAGGACGAATTCTGCTGCCACCCAGATGGCATGTCCCTTATGTGCCATAAGTTTCGTTCATCTAAGGTATTTTTTAATTTCCGGTCTGATGTTCTCCTGTTTTCCAATTGCTATTAAATAGCATATTGTTTAATCTCAGTGTACTCATAGGTTTTCCTGGGGTTTTTTTTTGTTGTTGTTGTTTGTTTTTTACTTATGTTCTAGTTTTATAGCATCATGGTGAAAGAAGAGATGATTTTGGACATTGCGGTCTTATTGACAATTGACTGGTGTCCCAGAATGAGGCCTATTCTGGAACACGTAGCATTTGCGTTTGAATGAAATGCCTGC
>PVIJ01002069.1:0-161034 GCA_004024925.1 Scalopus aquaticus | reverse complement strand
GGCTAGAGACAAAGCCTTTTAAAAACTAATTCGTAGACTTCTTTTCTGCAGGGTCATTATTATCATCATCGTCATCACCATCCGTCTGAATTTATTGGCAATATGTTATAGAACTGAGTCAATTTCTCTTAGCTCGAATGGGACAGGAGTGAAAATCGGGCTGAGCTGTAGTGCCCTTGCCATGTTGGAATTAGGGGTGTTGGCGTGAATTTGTGGGTTTAATAAGGAGGGATGACTGGATATGGAACTGGACCTAGATTGTGTGTGTGTGTGTGTGTGTGTGTGTGTGTGTGTGTGTGTGTGTACTTCTGTTTCTCAGATAGTCTCCCTGAGCAAGTCTATACGCGAGACTGCTGGAGACTTCAGGTGCAGGGGGGCATCTGAGGGCTCGGTCCGAGGTCGCCCCTCCAGCCGCAGGCAGTAGACGGTGGGAAAGGCTCCCCTGCAGCTCCCAAAGGGAGACTCCAGAGGAAACTGGGGAACTGCTTGCCCAGAAAGGGGCCCTGCATGCTGGGTGGCTGGACCCAGTGTCCTATCGAGATGCTTCTCAGGGGGAGATGGAAGGTGGAGGGCAGCTTTTGAGATGCCGTCACTGTTCTCACCCTGTTTTTCTGCAAGTAGCCTTAGAGGGATAGACCCCAAAATGTTGTTGTCTCTGCCCCTAGGCCCCTAGGCCGTAAGTGTCTGTGCGAAGCACTGCCCAGCTGACGGGAAGCAGCTCAGGAGCTCCCCCTCAGGACCTGGCAGGGGAAGCCTTAGGATGCTGATGTTGCAAATGGCAGCTAATAGGGGGCAGGCCTAGGGGCAGGTCTGGGAACTCCTTCCTCTCTGGTCTCCACGGCTTCTCTTGGTCTGAACCTTTCTGATGCCTAGTTTTCCAATACAGATTTTTATCTCATGAGCTAGTCCAGTATTTTTCATAGAGCTCATTGTTTCAATGAACTAGTTAGGAACCTTCTCCAAGATTCAGCCCCGTCCACACCAGGGCAGAAGTCTCATCCAGACGTCCCAGCTGGCCTGAACGGCGGGAGCAAAGGAGAATCATGTTCCCTTTCAAAGGCAGCAAGTTAAAATCCCAGAAGGCCCCAGTCAGTGACTTTGGTGGAATCTTCACCCAGTGATTAGAAGTGATCAGGAACCACATAAACTGCCAAATTAAGGTCCCCAAATAAATTTTATCTCCAAAGGAAATAAATAAATCCAGGTCCTAGAAGAAAGATATATTGATTTTACAGAGAAGAATAAATCAGGTGAGGTAAAGAGCTACTTATTTTAACTAAATGATGCTTTCGAGTTCTCGCTGCGAAGGCACAGAGTGGGTGAGGAAGGAAGGGCAAACATCCTCCATCCATCAGAATAATCACATCAGCTCCCCGTCCTGTTGGCTGGGTTGCCACTGACAAAATTTTTAAATTAGGGGGAGTTCTATTTTTGCATTTAAAACCTTTTATACTACACTCAGCCACCTCTAACTGTGAGTTAAATATATATCCTTCTAAAAAGAAGGATATGAATACGGGTTTGATTCAAAACTCAGTGGGCGCTGAGGAGTCCAGGCCATTACAGTGTAAATTATGATTTGCGGGGGGGCTGAGGAAGGACCGGTTCTGCCAGAGAGGCTGTAAATTGGGGTTAGCCTAATGGAATCTCCAGTCTGCGGCTAAGCGGCACGTGCTTCCTTGGCACTCTGCAGAGAGCAAGTTCTTCCCCACCAACGACAATAAATTTGGGTGAAGAGGACGTTTTATTATGTCCCATACAAATCATTCCCAAGTCCTGAAACAGTGCATATAATTAGGGTGATTTCTCAGGCTCCCCTAGAATCACCTTGGGCTCTCGGTTGAAACCACAGCAGATGCGAGGCCTCCCCGGTGGCCTGCGGGTTAAGTCTCAGGCCATCACCCCTATGGCCTGGGTTTGATCCTCAGCCAGGGAGCTTCCCACAGGGCACAGCAGACCTCTCCTGTCTCCCCGCTGCTCCCCTCAGCAGTGGATTTCAGTGGACCCACCTGTTCTGCTCCCCACTCTGTCTCTGGGGAATCCTCTCACCCCCGCACCTTTGACCTACACTTTACTTCTTCTACACAAAAATGAATGAATGAATGAACCACAGCAGATCAAGGAGGGAGGTGCTTCAATTCGTTTCCAGACCAGATATTAAACTATCAGTTTTTATAACTACTTTCAAACATTATTCCTTTTTCTTTTGCTTTTTTTCAAAAAACTAGGCTCATAAGTTCTATTACCCCCTGCATTTTTATTGCCACTGTCTCCAAATTTTCGCTCACATGCAGTGTGGCTGAAATACAAGGAACACAGGTTTGGGACGTTTTTATGTTATCAATCTAGAACCTGGAGCTGGTCAGGCCGAAGGTAGTTTATTATCGGGATTTATTAGGCAGGACTGAACCAAGCTAATTAACGAGGAAGTGACATCATAATCCTCAGCAGACCTCAGCCCCACCACCTGCTTGGCACAGAAAAAAGCAAATTTCTTCTCATCGTCATAAAGAAAGGGGCAGGGGGAAGGGAGACATTTCTCAGCCTCTTCTCGGTCCAGCTTCTATTGAAAAAAGTGCACACTCCCGCTGAAGTCTCACCTGTCAGGTAACCTCGGAGAGCCACAAACCTAGGGGGCCCCATGCAGAGCGGGAAGAAGACTAAGAATCAGCTTCCAAATATTCTCATAGCTACTGTAACTTAAAAATGAGCAAATCAGACAAGTCTGAAAGAAAAGGCTAAATTCGAACTTTAATTATCTGGGACAGTCTCTTGCGACTTACTCATTTCATGCTGCTAGAGGGCAAGTTTTCTGATTAACTCCATTTCTCATTAAAATGGAAGTATTAGTCTGCAGAGGACACGAGGAGCTAGTTACTGAATACTTTGGACACACACACCAGAAATAAATAAGTACGAATGTCGGCTCTTCCCTTTAGTGATGCCATAAAACACTACTTTTTATTTAAATTAAATGAATTAAGTTTATTTAATTACATGCATTTTAATCCACTCATTTATAAAAAAATTAATGTAAGCAAAAGAGGGCAGTCTATTTCATGGATTCAAATTAAAAAATAACAAAAGGATTCAAATTTAAAAGAATAACATGGCCAAATGAAATTCAGCAAATTATTATTCAATGAAACTCAGCGACTGGCTCATATTTTTTAACGGCTTGGGGCTCCAGCCGGTCGCTTCTCCAGGGTTCAAATCAGTGATGGACATACCCGGCCTTTCATTACAAGCTGCTTCGCCAGCCTGCTTTTCCTTCTCCGTTCTCAGTAATCAGTTGCCACGCCGCAGGGGGATGGAAGATTCTAGGTGTTTCCTAACACCCCCTTCCCACGAGAGGAGGAAGCTTCACAACCCCACGAAACCTGTCTCTCCTGCCTGTGCCTACTTGGAGCTGAATCGGAGCTCAGGCCTGAGGCTCCTCCAGAGCCTCTAGTTCAGGAAGCCATCCTTCAGGGAAATCTGTGAACACAAAGCCAGCAGCCGATAAACACTTACAAATGATAAAAGAACAGGATAGCTCAGGTGTCCTCAGGACCTTTGCTGCATGTGGACACCTCGGCCCCGACGGCTTTCTCCACCTCTAAATCATGCCCGTTTCTGCAGCACAGTCTTCAGTGTTCCTGGCACATGACAACAGGTTTTAACATCATTTTCTAGAATGACAAAGAAAAATGATTCAATCCTTGCTCTGCGACGACTAAAACTGACTTTGTGAAAGCGTATAGTTCAGACCTGGCTTGGAGGTTCACAACTTGGACAATGTGGATGTTTTTTAGGACGAGGGGCAAAGTTGGGGGCGTCTCTAGCAACTCCCTCCAAGCATCTGTGAGATGGAGAGTGACTGCTAGGCCAGCCCCGCAGGACGGCTACCCAGTGGGCCTGCATACTGCCGTTGTCGCCGAACTCTTTCCTAGACCATGGGCCAAAAAAGAAGCAGTGTGGCTGCTGGTGCATCCCCCCGGCCGCTGAGGGCTGGGCTGACTGCCGCCATCACAGCCGACTCACTTCCTGACACCAGCCAGGCCGTCACCGCCCCACGAGTCCCTCCCCCGCGAAGCGACTGACCCATCTGTGCATGGACCAGGCGCTGCTGATTTGCTCTCATGGTGCCGTCAATGCCACTTTTATCCACAAGTCCCAGGGCACCGCATCCCTTATACTAAGTCGTGGCGCCAGATGAATGACGAAATTGACATCGGACATATTTTCTAGAATTTTGCTGGGGTCAGGAGAGCAGCTAGAAGGTTTGAGAAGTGGGTTTCCTGGCTCCAAGTTGGCCATAGTACACACTGATCAGGAAGAGGGGGAGGCTGGACTGGTGGTGGGAGGTGGGGAGTCGACATAACAGGATGCATTCGGCTGACACGTTGAAGCTGGTTTGCATGACAGCTGAGCCTCAATAAGGACAATTAAATCCAATCCACAGCAGTGGAACGCTAGGATTTCAAATGTCAAAGCATTGAAATTTGTAGCTGAAAATATTTAGGAAGCCGACGATAAGCCCCTGCCTCCAGGGATTCTAGCCATTCTGTCTGCCAAGATGTTCTCCTTCTTATTCAAATTGCCATCAAAAGTCACCATTCCCAGGGAAACTTTCTCTGACCTCCCCAAACCACACCCCCGCCTCAAATATTTTATCCAGTTGTATTTTTGATATTTGATATTTTTTGAATTTGATATTTGCAACATCGAATTCCTTAGCTTAAATTACCCGTCTATTCATCCACACTGCTGTGTTCATTTTCTAGCCTCCTGGTGGAGCACCCCTCACACCTGGGTGGTTAGTGGTGGAAATTAAACCGACATTAAATGGAGGTGCTGAGACCCCAAAAAGATTGCCGTCCTGTTGGTGCTCTTCTGTTTGCCCGGCCAAGCTGTCCCACCCAGGAGAGTCCAGCATGGAGGCTTCTGGCACAACCATGCATCTCACCCCCAGAAGCAAAACTGGAAATGTTTTTCTCCCACCGATGACATTAGCACATTTGAAAATGAATTGAAACATGAAGGCATTTCACAGCGATGCCAATAAGACTTAGCAAATCTTGTTAGTCCCATATACCAACTCGGAAATGTGAAGCTGTTGTAATTAAGTCAGAGCATGCCAGTGTTATTTAGGAAAATAAGTAATTACACTCTGCCCTTGAGACGTGTTGCTAATTGGGTGCCCTGAGCTAATGTGCTTGCCATCTCGTCTGGAGCAGGGCTTGGTGGTGTGATGTCGAGGACCGAGCTCAGGGCACTCACTGCCTCCCAGGGGAGCACAGCCACCCTCTGCCCCCACCGCTGGGACGGGACCTCTGTATATTCAATGAGGGGGGGCTTGCTGCTACCACCCAGTGTGACTGAGCCTCCCGACACACCAAGACCAAAGTACACGAGGCCCACGCTGCCAGCTGTGACTCAGGCTGGTGTAAAGAATCAGAACCTCAACTCAAAGATTTGTAATGTCACAAATGCGGTGTCTGAGGGCCTCAAAGAGAATTCACTCCATAGTTAGAGCACGTGGGCCCAGCAGCTTATAAAGAGCAGCCCGTCTGGGGCGCCAACACGCAGCATGAAGGCCGCCCTTTGCCTAGGACACTGAAAGTTCGCAATGGGATTGGTCCAGGGGCTCTCGGTGCCCACATGCAGGATGGCTGTGCCAGGGGGCGGGATGGGGCCCGAGTGCTGGGACATCTCACCGCAGGTAGAGATGTCTGCATGGACAGCTAGCCAGTTGCCGTGTGTGTGCCTAAACCGAAATAATTTGTAAATGCATAAATGAGATGCATGTATATCCTTTAAGAGGAAGGAGACCCAGTCAGGGATCTAGAAGACAGTTGACCTGCTGGTCCCGAGAAAGGACATTCAGGCTCCGACCTAAGGCCACCACCTCTGTCCACCACCGCTGAGGTCCAGAGTCCCTGCGGATGTGAGCCCGAGGTGGGGGTCTGCTCACGTGTGGTCGGCAGGATTTACTGTTGCGGTGGGGTGACCTCTCTGCAGTGTTATGCGTGTTTATCTGTGAACGCAGAAGGAGACGATGGGCAAGCTGACCGTTGCCGTCCCTGCTAATCATTCTCTGTGAGTGTTAGGCAGGTTGTGACTAAAAATCCTCTTCGACAAGAAACAGCTGAGATGTTTGCTTGCATTTGCCTGCGCATAAGTTGTCAGTGTGCGAATCTCCGTGTGCTCGCTCTGCGTCTGTGCCCCGCGTGTTCTGGTCCATCCCCGGGGGGCTGTCTCCTGCTTTCTGGCAAACCCTTTCACTGGCTGTCACCATGTCTGTTCCTTGGATGGTGCCGGACAGTTTTGAGATCCTGTCAGTGTTCTTGAGGTTTGTTTGGGAACACGATTAAATTACTTGGCATAGTTTGTTCCTTCTGGTCCCTGTTTTGCTTTTTGGGCAGGAATGGGCAGGCGCCAATCTCATTTCTCCTCCCCCATTACTGGGACAGAATTCTTCTGTGTTCGCTGTTCAATTCTCAGTGGCTCTGAGGGTCCTGGGCTGCACGGTTCCTGTCTGAGCGAAGCCAGCATCGTCCTCACGAAGCCCCCGAGATCCTTTCTCCAGCCTGGGGGCTTTCTCATGCCTCTGCACTCAGCACTGCTCTCCTGAATGTTCTTCCAGATCACCAGAGTTTTCTCTGTGTGCTTCTTTCATTCCTCCGTCCTCTGAAAAACACAGTTGCTTTGGTTTCCCGAGACTCCTGACTGTTTCTTCAACTCAACTGGTCCCCCAGGTCCTGCTCGCTGGCCCCTCCCCACGGTGTGGTCTTCACACTTGAAAGACCTTGCAGGGGCTACTGCAGGCCCCCCATGGCTGCCGGGTCCCCGCACCCAGTCATCGTGTCACAGGCTTTCTGTCCTTGAGTGTCTTGGGTAGAGGTGAATCATGCGCATTGCTCCATCCCGGCCTGAAGAAGTCTTCTTGGCGTAATTGTAACTGATGACTTGTGTCCGTAAGATCTGCTTGTGCTGCTGGAAGGAAATGGCTTTAATTTTTTTTTAAAGATTCATTTATTTATGCATACAAGCTGGGGTGCAGGCCAGAGGTGGGGGGTGGTGAGAGGACTCCCCAGAGACAGAGTGGGGAGCAGCACAGGCAGATCCACTGAAATCCGCTGCTGAGGGGGCAGCGGGGGAGACAGGAGAGGTCTGCTGCGCCCTGTGGGAAGCTCCCTGGCCAGGAATCAAACTCGTGGAGTGGCTCTGGATAGCTTCATAGTGCTGCGCTTAACCCGTTGCGCCACCAGGGAGGCCCAGGAAGGAAATGTCTTGAACGCAGGCGCCACCCCTGAATTGCTCAGCAACACGCGTGGAGCACCTGCACACGGTAGGGGCTCAGTTTCTGAAAACTGAATAATGAGTAAAAGAGTGAATGTTGCAGATCCGTCGGGAATTCTGGACTCTGGATGGCCATCCTAAGCTGGAGGCCGACGGGATTTCTCATTTAGGGTGACCCCATAGAGGGACGCGGTGGGCCCCACAGCCTGGCACCCCAGCAGCCTGGCTCTGACTCAAAGGTAGCAGGGGGAGGAGGACCTGGCTCCCCTTAGGTGCTCACTGGGGCTCCTGCCAGGTCCCTCGTCCGAGCTGGACGCACCAGTGGAAGGGGAGAGGAAGCTCCATGTGAGATGCTTCTGGGCTGTGCCCGGCTCTCGCAGGGAGCCCGCCACCCCTCCACACTGTCTGGGCCCCAGGCTGAGTTATGCTCTTGGCTCCCCAGCATGAAACTCTGCCAGTCGGCGCATTAAGGTTTACATGTCGAAATGATGCAGTTTCAAGATGAAGCTCATTAGGTCTAAGTAAAAGCAAAATGATGAGCCAGTCATTCACCTGCAGCTTCAGAAGAGCTGCAGGGTAGCTGACCTCAGCTGAGGCCCTGCCCGCCCTGTGGCCACACCGTCATCTGTATCCAGAAGCGCAGGGGCACCCAGAGATGGTCACATGACCTCATAGCCTGAATGTTATCGGGGGGAGCCCAGGACCCAGGAGCCTTGAGCTCCCCCTGTCCATGCACCCCAATCCTCTGGGTGCCCCTGTCCGCTCCCCCAGACCAAGAATCTCCCGCGTCTTTGGGTCACAGGTGCAGGAAGAATGGAGAGTGCTCCGTTTTTCAATCTGTGATTCACAGAAGACATCAGACAGGCAAGAACCACACACAACGACATCCCCCTCTTCCCCCCCCCTCCCCACCCCCGTCTTACTTATTTTTCTCGCAGAAAACAGATTTTACTTTGCAGTCATTTGTATTGCAGTAACAGTTTGCACCCTATATGATTGAGGGGTGCGGGTCACACCACGCCAGCTGTATGTCCCCAACCCCCACCCCGCAGCACCCATAGCCCCCTCCACCCCAAGGGCTGAGCCCCCCGCTGTGCCCCACGCTCGGGGAGCTCCCCCCGCGCCCCGCAGCCCCCACACTCCCGCCTGCTCGGACTGGCTTCCTCTCTTCGTTTTCCGCATGAGTGAGGTGCCTGTGTAGCTGCGTTTCTCCTTCCGACTTATTTCACTTCGCATCGTCCCGACACAGATTTAAGTGACGAGACCGTGTTCTACACCGATTCGACTTTGAAAAATAATCAATCTGAACATCTGAAGTGTGACGGGGCCGTGGGAGACAAACCTCTCGGCTCCGCGGTGAGGTGGGGACGGGCTGTGGCGCTCACTCGCCTGGCCCCGAGCGTCGCCCCGGGCGCTGCACCTGCCTCGGGCGCTGCGGGCGCGTCTCCGCTTCCAGCTCCTTGCGCGCCGGCCGTCGCTGCCAAGCGCGCTCGCTTTTCTGATCTTCTCCTGGTTTTCTGGTTTTCATCTTCACTTACTCGAATCTCCTCACAACGAGGGTGCATTAAAATACCTTAATTTAAGGCTTGTTCTGCCTTGTTCTGTGTTCGCTTTAACAACTTGCACATGCTGATCTCAGCATTCAGGCGATTGGCCCCTTGTGTTCTGCTAAAATGATTCCACCCAAGGTTGTCACGATTCAGAGATTAGACTCCGCGGACGCGGGTGAGGAGTGTGTTCATATAGTCCCCTTGTTCGCCATCAAATACATCCCGCGAGCCTGCATTTGACATCTCATTTGATTGCGCGGTTCGACAAAAAGGATAAAGTAAGCAATATTCGTTAATATTTCGGCGTGGACTTCCAGAGATGGGGCGGCCACGTGTCTGCGCTGCGGAGATCGAGGGCAGGGCCAGGGGATGCAGGGAAGGGCGCGGGGCTGAGCAGCCTCCCCAGGCAGCGGGGTCAGGAAATCGCTTCTCTCCTGCAGACTTTCTCGCCTCTCCTAAAAGAGACGCAGGATTTGTTCTCACCAGAGTGACCGGCGCTGCCCGTGTTGACCTGAGTTTGAGAACATCGCTCCTTGAGCAAACCATTCGCGAAAATGCGCGCCAGTGAAGCACACAGACGAGCCTCTCGGCCCCAGCGTGCTCAGAAGGTGGCGGGCTGGAAGGCCACGTCTGGCCGGTGGGCACAGTTCCGGATCAGGGAGTGAGGAGAGGCTGGGCCTCCCCTGTTTCTGCCTCCCCGCATCCGTTGCTGGCACCCTTTGGGTCTTTCCCCAGGGCTCCCCCGCCCCAGAGCTGCCAGAGAGGAGGGTTCGAGGTGGGCGCGGGACCCAGGTCTGCCCACAGCCGCGGGGGAGGAGCCGCGTGCCCGTTCCCCCTGGCGGCAGAGTCTGCCGGACGGGGGCCCGAGCGGCTGCGGCCAGTTGCGGGGGACCTGGGGGGGGGACCCCGCTGGAGACGAACTGACCGAGAAAGACAGGAGGCCGCGCGGCACCCCGTGCGGACCCGGTCCAGCTCACTCCGCCCTTCTCCACGGCACGAGGGACCCAAGTGCCCTCTGCCGGGGCTTCGTTGGTGCAGCGCCCGAAGAACCAACAGGCAAAGCCGCCTGCTGGACGCCGCCTGAGGAAGGGCAGACAAGCGGGTTCCCCCGGCCAAGGCGCTGCTCCGCTGGGGCCCCGCGGAAGGAGGCAGCGCAAATGCTGAGCACCGCTGTGCGAGATCCTCCATGCTCAGCAGGGCCGTGGCTGGGACCCCACTCTGCCGCGTTGGGGGTGCACAGAGGGATTCCATCCTGGGCCACAGCCTGACTGGGCCACGCAAGGCCCCCTCATTGCCACGTGGGTTGCCGAGCTGGGTGTGGGAAGCAGGACACTGGGACCAGGTCCGGGCTGGAGATGATGCCGAGAGCTGTCCCCTCAGCGCCAGCAGCTCATGGACTCCGGGCTCGCCCGGGAGAGCAGGCCCATTTGACTGCCCCACCGCGCACAGGCGGGCTCCATCAGGGAAGGAGAAGCCCCGCGCAGGGCTCCTCTGGAGCCACCAGCCATCCCGCCAGACCCCCACTACAGGTTGGGGCGCCCTCCTCCAGGAAGCAACCAGAAATCTGAGGTGGTTGAAACTCACCAAATCTCCAGCGCCAGAGCGACTTCTGCCTGCTCCACCTAACCCGCCCGGCGGGGCGCACGGCCAGGACCACGCCCACGGGGCGCCCGCGGGACCCCAGCCGCCCACCGCCCAGCCGGCAGCCCCCAGTTCGGGGCGACCCAGCAGCCCGGTGGCCCGCTCCGTCGCCGAAGTCCCCGCTGGGTCCTGCGATCGAGCTCTGCTCCGTAGCCGCTAGCGCCCGCGCGGAGGTGACCGCCCCAGCCGGCGGCTCCTCCCCTCCCGTGCCTCCCAGGACAGCCGCACCCGCCGCCTACCGCACCTGCGCTCCGCTCGCCCCGCCTTGCGCCGCCCCGCCCCCCCCACCGGGCCCGCCTAACTCACCTGTGCCCGGCGCAAGCCCGCCCGCCCCCGGCTCCAGCGGGTGCAGGCACCCTCGTAGGTGCAGGTGAAGGGGCAGGAGGAGGTGGCACTGAGAGCGGCGTCAGCAGAGGAATCTGCTCCGCCCGCCGAGAAACTTCTCCGTGGTTCCCTTTCCTGCCCCGCGGCCAGCCCTGGAGCGCTGTGGCCGGACACGCGACAGAGATGGGGACCGCGCCTTCCGCCTCCCGCGCCCGCGCTCCCCAAGCCCACCCTTAGGTCACGCCCGCGCCGGGCTTGGTGCCTGGGACCGGTGGGCTCACGCGCGCCGGGAGGTGAGGGCCGGAGGGCCCCGCAGCGTTCTTGCGCCCGAAGCCAGCGCGCAGCAGGGGCGCACACTCCACACGCGCGCAGTGTTGGGAGGGGCTGGCGCGGGACCTTATTCCGCTCACGCGCTGTCTGAGCGCTTCCGTCGTTTTAAAAATGTGCCTGTGTCGTCTCTTTAGGAAAACAAGCAAAACGCTTGAGACCAGGTAGCAGCTTGTGTCCTGCCATCCAGTGCCATGGAGTGGCGGAGGTGGGGTGGGAGAGCCTGGGGGTGCAGGCGTTTGGGGGTGAGAGCGGGGAGAGCCATGGAGTAAGAGCCCAGGGTTGGGATGGCCTGGGGTGCGCCTGCAAGGTGCTTGCTCCTCTCCACGCGGTGTCTCCTCCCTGATTTTCCCTGCGCCCCCTCTTGTGGAGGTCCCTGCCGCCCCCAGTGGGCCTGACAGTGCCCGGTAGCCCCCTGGGCTCCCAATTGCATCCCCCCTCCAGACTTGGAAGAGGCAGACTGGCTTCCTCAGGCGTCACCTTAATTTCTGGTTATGGAAACACACCCCGCAAACGCTTCAAACACACTGCACGCCAAGCCAAACTGATCAAATGAGAAGAAATGGCGGAGATCGAGGGGGGGGGGGACAGCGAGGCCGCCTTTCTCACCCCAGGGGGTCCTGGTAGGGAGCCAGGACCCCAAACAGCAGGAGGGGGCCCGTGCCAGCTCTCCGCCCGCAGCCTCCGGGGTTCTGCACACCCACAGCCCCCAGGCTCTACCTGTTGGCAAGGAGGGTGCTCCGGCGCTGACGCCACTGTCAGCGGCTGCCGCTGTACATCCACGTGAGTGTGCATTGCGCACGCGTGTGAGCTGCCGTGCACAACTGACCTCATCCCTTGGGTCAGAGTCCAAACTGCGATGCCAACACTTAGAGTTTGGACCTAGCAGTGCAACCCAGACTCCTCGAGTAGGATGCCAAGTGGTGCCCCAAAATACTTGCACCCCTTCGCCAATTGGGCTTGAGAGAATCTTCCAGAAGCTTGCCTTTGTATATCTTATTTTAAGATGACATACTTGGGGCTGGCTTTTATAGATTTGCAGTTGGTGTTTTCTTTTCCAGAGCAACACTCATCTTTATGGCCCACCATTTAATTTCTCCACTGTCAAGAGGCAGCATTAAGTTATTCCTCTTTTTAGAAGAATGATATAAGTAGGGAATAATGAATGCAAAACGCTGTAGTTAAACATCAGCAGATCAGCTGATGGATTGGCTGTCACTTAGATGATGCTGTAAACGGAAGGAAAGTAATATTTAATCATTTGCAAAAAAGCAAAAACAGTGGTGATGGATTTGGTGCGCTTTGACTCTGAGTGACTCATTACAGCAAATTGTTATTTTCCAGTTAATAGAGGGAATAAAAAGTGCAAAGCAGAGAAAAGTCATTTATTTTCAAGAGCAGGCTGCGGCTCCTGAGCTGTTTAAACAGATGAACTTTTGCTAAGTTAACTGCTGGGGGTGATGGTGTCCTCCCAGAGATCATAGGCCAAAACTCAGAACATCTGGGGGTGTGCAGAAAGGGCAGTGCTAAGGGCAGGATGAAGCCATGGAGGGCAGGCACTCTCAGCCAACACATCACAGTCCTTCCAGGAGAGCAGAGGACACTGACCCACACCGAGCAGAGGACACTGACCCACACGTGAGGTCACAGGGAGCACATTCTGCTGTCCTGAGGAGACCCGGATGGGCCCAGCCTGCTGACCGATCTCTCCGGGCCTGCTCCAGCTCCACTCCTGGCCCTACCTCCGTCCTTCCCTGGCCTCTCCCTGCATCTTTTCCTCTTTTTTTTTTTTAAATAAACTTTTTTTAAAGATTTATTTATTTATGCATACAAGCTGGGGTGCAGGCCGGAGGTGTGGGGCAGTGAGAGGGTTCACCAGAGACAGAGTGGGGAGCAGAACAGATAGATTGATGGAAACACACTGCTGAGGGGAACAGCGGGAGACAGGAGAGTCTGCTGCGCCATGTGGGAATCTTCCCGGCCGGGCATCGAACTCGCGCCACAGCTGCAGACAGCTCCACAGTGCTGCACTTAACTCGCTGCGCCACCAGGGAGGCCCTTTTCCTCCTCTTATAAGGACACTTGCCGGGGAGTTGGGGCCCCCTGGCTCGTCCATCGTGCATGCATCTCATAGTCCTTCATCTAGTGATAGCCGCGAAGACACCTGTTCCAGGTAAAGTCACCTCCCTGGCTTCCAAGCAGTCCTTGTGTTGGGAAAACAACCCCAAACAGGGCCCTCCTGGAGGGCCCAGCACAAACTCCTCATCGCCAGCCTCAAAGTGATCTCGTTTGCAGAGACCCTGCCCCCAGAAAGGCCACATTTGCAGGTCTGAGCCGCAGCGTTGGCCCGTCTGTCTCACTACCCGGTTGGGGCTTGTGGAAATCAGGCTATTTGATCATGGAAAGTCCTTGCATCGTGCCAGGCATTGAGGGAGGGCCTGCAAGAGCTGACTGAGTTGACGTTTTTATTATTCACATGTATGTGAAAAGTAAGGGAAAGATAGAGCAAGGAGCTTTGAGATAAATCAGAAAGCATGTTTCTTTGTAACAAAGACTAATCCTTTGCGGTTACTATGTACACAATGGACTTCCTGCGTGTTGGGAGAGGGGTTTTGGGAGAGGGGACTCGGAGCTGTCGGCAGCATCGATGCGAGTTCGACCCCCGGCTGGGGAGAATCCCACATGGTGCGGCAGACCTCTCCTGCCTCGCCCGCTGCTCCCCTCAGCAGTGTATTTCTGATCTGCCTGTTCTGCTCCCCACTCTGTCTCTGGTGAACCCTCTCACCGCCCCACACCTCTGGTCTGTACCCCAGCTTGTATGTATAAATAAATAAATCTTTAAAATAAAAAAGGGTGAAGCCTGAGATGGAGCAGCGGGGGCCGCAGGTGGTGAGACTCAGTGAGCCCTCAGGGCACAGACCTAAATGCAGATAAGCTGGCTCCTCTATGATCGCTTGTCCCTACAAGACTCTCAGTCAATTCTGGGTCCCTGCTGGAGGAATTGAGTGGATCCCCTGCTCTTAAGGACTTTTAGGGAGCCAGTAACAGTCAAACTGCGGAGTTATTCTAAACGCCATTTTCTTGTTAACAGTTCTGTCTTAAGATAGAAAGTGAAGTTATTTTAAAATGAAATGGAAACAACTTATAATTAAACATTTGCAATTAAAGCAGATTTATCGCTAAGGTAGTCACATTTTTCATTTTGAACAGATGTAATGGAAGCTGAAGATAGCACAAAACTGCAAGAAGAGTATCTATTACCTGTTAATAATGACTGTCTTTATTCCATTTGTTTTCTCCGGGTTTCAGTGACAACAATGTAGAAGACAATTGTGTACCGTGAAATTGAGCTGGAGTGGGAAGAGCAGGTTCATGAAAGGTATTTTTCCTCCTGTGGAAATTTATTGAATTGTCTTTCCATCAGTTGAGAAAAGTTTCCTCTATTTATAGTGTTTGCTGCCTTGGAAAAATACGTCCCCTTCACTATAAATCCTCTTGACCTTTTTCAAAAAGATAGCCAACTAATTACCAGTGTTTGCATATCAAATCTTAGACTCTATAGCTAGGTCAAATATTCCCAATGACTGCAATAATATTTCCCTTTTATACTTGCTTGGTATTTGGAATCCTTCCCCTTCTATTTCACTTGCACAATTGTAAAAGCAATACAGGGCACCATAAACCTAGCTTGACATACTTGGGCATTTATTCAAGGGGAATGAAACCTTATGTGCTCACAACATCTGTGTATAAAAACTAATGGCAGCTTTATTTGCAATATCCCCAAATTGGAAACTAGTCATTGTCCTTCAGTGGGTCAGTGGTGAAATAAACTGTGGTATATCCATGTCATGGAGTACTACTCAGCAACAAAAAAGAGCAAATATGGATACCCAATCCCAAGTGTCCAGATCCCAGGAGTTAAATGGCTGAATCACCATTGCCACGGACTCTGTGTCCAAGTCCCTCTTGGCCATGGCATGGCTGGTAACTCAGAAAAGCTACTGACCATGCCTGGCCCTCTACTCATTTCTGAAATAAGTGGGTTCATTCTTCTCATCCCTTAATTAAATTTCATTTCAAATACATTTGCTCAGTGTGCACGCATGTGTGCCTGTGTGTGTGGGGGGGGGGTGTCTTTGAGAGGCTCCTGGTACCAGCACTGTACTGAGGAGACTGATGTGCTTCTGTGTTCTTGCCTGGCCACCCCTGGCAGCAAACCCACATGATAAAGATTCACCCCGATCGTTAAGCTCACACTGTGCCGATACCTAAAGGAAAATGCAGGGGGGCTGAGAGCCCAATACAGGAGCTGCGCTGTGTGAGAAGTCAGAAGTGGCTGTCTCCAGGACCCCCAGGGAGAGGACGGGGGAGGTGGGGAGGCTGCACATGTTCTGGGTGTCCGTGTTGCTCAGGGGGGACAGGGCCTCTCCACCACCATGGGGAACTCATTTCTATAGAGATTCCTTTTTTAAAGTTTCTTTTTAATAGAGGTAACTTCGGTTCACAGCACTGTGTGATTCAGGGGTGCAGTACGGTCACCCGCCTCATCAGCCTGTCACCCCACCCACCACCTGGTACGCACAGTCCCCACTCTGAGCCCTGGGGAGGGGATCGCCTGTGTACCTGGGGTGCTGTTTCTCAGAAGGCAACTGCCCCACAGTGTGGCGCTCTGTGTGGGTGCAGCGAGGCTGGTGGCGGGCCGTGTCTGTGGCTGGACTTCGCACAGAGCGCAGCCTGAGATCTGGCGCCGGCTGGCGGGCTGGACTAGCTGACCGCAGGGGTTCCTTTGGAAAGACGACTGGTCCCCAATCTGATTGGCACTTCCGTCTGCCCTAAGGGGGCAAGTGAGTGTCGGGACTGCCTCTGAGTTAAATAAGGCTCTATGGACAGCCCCCGGACCTGCTGCCTCACTGGGTCCTCCTGGGAGGCAAGTGGGTTTCATCAGTGGCCTCTGTCCGCAGGGCCTCCCCGCACCCCAGCCGCCCCCTCTGCTGCCCCAGGCGCGAGTGCTGGGCTGGATTTCCAGACCAGGCTGCAGGAGGATTAGCCCAGAGCTGGAATTAGCCTTGAGGGCCTGGGTAATTCATTATTTTGCTAAATAACCGGACATGCCCTAGCTTAATTGCAGCAGCTTTGCAGGGGTGGGGGAGGCAGCGGAGTGTCTATCATAGCGTATCTCATTAATGAGAATTCAGTGACTTTCACTGGTGATACTGGGCACTGCCCTTTGGTTTACGATTGGGGTCTGATTTGCTGATCCGGGGTGCTTAGGGCTTCCGGGGAGGGCTTCTTAGCGGGGCTGCAGAACGTCTTGGCTAAAGGACTCGCAGGTATGCCTGCCTCTGGGGGTGAATTTATCTCAGATTATTACTGCAACTGCTATTCTGACCATTTGGAGCAAAATGACTTGTTACTCTTCTAATAGGCCGGCCATTTACAGCATCACTGTTTCTGATGATGCTTATTTAATATACCATCCAAGAGGGATCTCTGCAACCCCTAAGCTATTCTTTCATGCTGCTTTTCTGGCAAACGCAGACAAGCACCGTTACCCCGCTTCAGCGGGAGTCCTTGCCGGCGTCCCCACTCCTTAGAAGACGCTGAATTTACACGGCTTCCTGGAGAGCCGCAGAGCCACCTGCGCTCAGGAAGTGTCCTTGTCAGAAGACTGGAGAATAATTAGCAAACCAGTTCACATAATTAGAATAACAATAACAATTAGAATAATTAGAACAATAAAGGGCGATTTAATTTAGATGGAATGTTAAGCGTTGAATGCTTGGTGTTTCTCTATTAAGAATTATCGTAGAGGAGCTGTCCTACTTATGTGCAATAAAACATTTACACTGCAAGAATGAAATGATAAGCCAGCTAGTGCAATTTAAGGGCAGCCTATTCGTGCAGAGTGTGGTAGGCAGCTTCCTTCGCTTCCAAGCAAGTCTATTTAGCATCAGGTTCAGGTTGGGCTGGAGACAGTTCACCTGGCTGAGAAAGAGCTTATCAGCATCCGATACACGGCTCTCTCAAAGAAATGGTTGTGATTGGATAAGACGTAGTGATGGATACTCCAGGGCTTGTTTGTCTGTTTGAAAACCAGCCAGACTGACCCTGTGGTGGGGAGACCCAGCAGGCGTACCCCAGGGCAAATGAGCAGAACCCCGGGGCTCTCGCTGTAAGACGTGTTACCCCTGGCCTGGACCTGGGACGACATAGAGTCCCCGTGGTTATCAGCTCCTGATTGGAGAGCTCAAGCTCCGGGGTTTTGAGGGCTGCAGGGCTGGCTCCAATACTCTCGCCCTTCCTTCCACAGGCGAGTGGGTTTGTACCTGCTTCAGCTTCACCGAAGGAAGCAGAGAGGCCCTTGGTCTTCAAATCCCTAGAAATGGTTTGCTCCTGCCTGGGGCAGACATTTGCTGTCGGGTTCCTTGTATTCTGCAAAATCAAAGGCAAACCAAAAGGTTGGGATCAAGAGGCGAGCTGGTCCAGCCTCTGCTTTTAACGTGCCCTTTTTGAAGGGCCAGAGCGTGGGGACAGACATGAATCAGATATCAAGGTGGTTTTTCCCGAACAAGGAAATTGTTTTCAAACATTTCTCTGCGAGCAGGAAGCACATTTCTCATCAAGGAGGCTGGCTGTTCTGTGAGACCTCCTGCGAGGCAACTCGAGGTCGGGGGGTGGTGGGTTGATTTAGACCATTTTGACATTTTCCCCATTTACCATTAATTTGAAGGTCAGAGATTAGTCTAGGCTGGGAAACTGCAGGACCTGTTCTTCTACCCCCAGAAGGAGAAGTAGAGACCAGTGGCTTTGGGGCAAGCAGATGACAGGTGATGTGTCTCACCTGTGCAGGTGTGTCTCACCTGTGTAGGTATGTCTCACCTGTGCAGGTGTGTCTTTGGGATGAGGTAGTGGGTTATTTTTAGGTCTGGAAAGGCTCAGAAAATGTGTCGTGTAAGTTAATAGCAACAGCATTCCCATGCTTATTTATTTCTGCTGCTAACTGTCTCATCGACTGGAAATAAGTTTGAGGCGAGCAGGAAAGTCCTGTGTCACTGTTGACTGTCTACCCTACTGAGGACAGAGGGGGCACACAGTGACCCACACATATGCACATTATATGGATAAATGTTTTCTATAAATATGTGCATATAGTAACCACTAAATACACAGTAAATATACACGCATTTATTAATATAAAGGATTTATCTCTGCAGTAAACATACTTATTGTGTCTGCTATATATTCGCACAAAAAATTTATTTGTACAATAAATATATATTTATGGAAACTGCTAAGTATGTATTTATATAAAATGTTTACAATAACAAAAATATTTATACTAATTACTAAACACACATATATACATATGAGATAAGTATATATAATTAACAGGTATTTATGGTAGCTGCTAAATATATATTTATGTAATCAAATATTTATATATAATCAATATACAGTTATACTAACTGCTTATTATATGCACTATTTATATAAAATATTTATATACAATGAGTATATTTATACTAACTGCTAAATATACAAGTATATGAAATATTTAGTTTAAATAAATATATATATTTTGTCATAGATGTTCTTGAATGGACGCTGCATCTGGGAGACACTGTCCTGTTTGTGGACTTGGAGACCCCGCTGGGGGCTGCGTCGGGCTCCCGATCTTGGCGCCGCGCTCAGCGGGGTCTGCTCGGGGTGCGCTGTGAGGCGAGCAGCTGGAGACCGAGGCCACAGCCGGGCTGTGCAACTGCAGCCCCCTCCAGGAGGCGTGTCACTTGGGTGGCAGCAAGCGAGGGTCGCCGTGGGGCCCCATCCAGCTGTCCAGAGACGTGACCTCGTGGGCTGTGGTCCAGCCTCGGGGGAGCTGGCTGCTGGTGCCCGGGGCGGCCATGCTGTCCGAGGTCACGCCGGCGATGGCGGCCCCTGAGGCCGGGTCAGCGACCCCAGAATCAAGCCAGCGTGGACGCCACTTCTCACGCTGTGGTTTCCAGCCAGTCTCCACCCGCTGGACCGAGCACACCCGGAGCCCGTCAGCGGCGGGGCGCAGCTGCCCACGACGCACCGAGCGCTGCCTTCCGAGGACGCAGGTGGCCGAGCTCTGGGCTGGCGGCGGGTGCCCAGCCTAGGCGCACCCGCCACTCTCCAGCAGCCCGGGGAGGAGCCGCGCCGCCTGCACGCTGGAGGCCTCTCCCCTGGGCTCCGGAGCCGGCTGCCTCTGCCTGGCCCGAGCGGGTTTGGCCGGACAAAAGGGAAGCATGTATGTGTTTTTAAAATATGATTTACTGTTTCCTCGTGGGTGATTCTGGCTGATACTTCCTTAGCCAGACAAAATAATACCCTAATCTGTGCCCAGCAGACCGAAGCAGGCCGGGAGACGCATTGCAGGACGCTGCACAGATGCAATTAACACAGAAGAAGTTAGAAAATTACATGCGTGCAATCCTTTTAAGTACGGTTGACTTAAGACCTAATTACTTTGGAGTAATTGGCCTGTAAAAAAGATTTTGAGGCTGTTGTAATTAATACAATGGGCCAAGAAGGGGATGTGATGGGATCGTTGGGTTTTAATTAATTGGATTCCTGGGAATGCAGGTTTTCCTCAGAATGCTTCACTTAGGAGGCTGAATACTGGGGGACTTTGGGAGCCTATAAAAATTTCTTCCACTAAATTTCTGCCCAGCTGAGAAGTAGCATTGAAAGCCAGCAGATAAGTGGAAAGTTACAAGAATAACGTCTCATTTCCTACTGGAATGATATTCAGCCTGGCATTCCTGGGCCCCTCTCCTCCCCTCGCCTCCCATCCTCTCCTCGCCCCTGCCCCCCAACATTTTTTAATGTCGTGGAATACACATTCTATAAACCGCATCATCATCACCATTCTAAGTGCATAGTTCAGCGGCATTAAACCCTCCCCTAATGTGTAATCATCGTCACCATGCCTCTCCATAGCAGTTTCCACTTTGTTAGACTGAAATCTCCATCCATTAGACGGTCGCTTCCGCTCCCGCTAGCCGCTCGCACCGCGGGACTGAGCTGGTGGGTCGGGGAACCCAGGGCGGCGGTCACTCGGCCCAGCACGGCGCCGGCGGCCCCTCACTGGCTTCCGGCCACGTCCCACTTCCTCCCACTTCCTCCCACCCTGAGCCGAGCGCAGCCCCGGTCCGCGGGCTTGTCCACGGGCTTGTCCACGCACCTGTCCACTGCCAGTCTCAGCGGACACGCGAGGGCGTCGGTGTTTTCGCTCTTGGAGATGAGGCTGCTGTGAGCGTGGGTGCGCGCGCACCTCTGGGAAACCTGCATCAGCTGTTTGGGGCGCCCACCCAGAACTGGGCTTCTTGGGGTCTGTGGATTCACATCACCCGCCTCTTTTTGAATTGGACTGTTCGTTTCGTTGCGGTCGCGCCGTCGGACCTCTCAGTAGGCGCCCCTGCATCTCAAGGCGGGCGGAAGGTAGGTGTGCGTGGGCGGGGCCTGACGCCCCGTGTCCCTCCATTGTGCCACTGAACCGTGTTCTGTCAACTCGTGACCTGGTGTTTCTCTTAGCCGGTCAGCCTTTCTCCTTTGACTTTATTTACCCACCCGTGTATTGGTGTTCCCTGGTGTTCATGCACTCGGGTATTCATGCCTTTCTGAATTTGCACGCATGGTGTTGGAGTCTTTCCCGATGATTTGGGGTGCCATTAATAGTGGCGAAGACCAATGTGGGGGTGGAGGGAGGAGCGACCTTTTTGAGGAAAGTTGAAGGTTGGGTGAAGTGGATTTCATTCCCCCATTTGCTGCTGAGTCCGTCCTAACGACTCAACTTCTGAAGCTGCACTGGTCTACGATAGGAGAAATAGACTGCAAAAAATTTTAAAAAGCACACAAACTGTAGAATTAGGTGACCCAGTTTCAAGGCTCACTTTTAAACGAGTGATGGCGACGGAGGCGTCGGCGTGGAGACACACAGACGGATGATGGAGCAGAATCAAGAATCTAGAAATACAAACACAGCCACGTGGTCCGCAGGTGACAAGCCCAAGATGGAGGAGACCTAGATCTGATCACAGACACTTCCAAGAAGGCCTGTGAGCCCACCATAAGAAAACAACAGCCTGCTGGCAGCACCCTGTAAAGAGAGGGTCCAAATATTGGCGCAGACACGGCAACAAAGAAGATAAACACATGACTCACTGGCCCTGGAGCGCTTCAGCACTGAGGGGGAGGGGAGGTGCGTGAGCCTTGCACTGGGCACCCGCTGGCCCCGGCGGGCGCCTAACACGGGCAGGGCCGCTGTGACGGGTGCAGGGCGGATCTGGAGCCCCTGGAGTTCGCACACCTCGCTGGCGGGGACACAGCCCCGCTTCGGGAGACAGTGGGTGGCTCTGACAGTCCACCCCATCGGCTCGCTGGTGGGTGTTTGCCAAAGAGGGGCCAAGTGCTGTGTCTGCACAGAGCTGACCCAAATGCTGTGGCAGCGGTATCCGCTGTAGCCCAGAGCCAAGCCAGCCCGAGGGTCCGTGACCTGGGAGGTGCATAGATGAGCTGTGATGACCCGCATCGGGCACTCTCGGCTCTCGCGGGAAGGGCGCGTACGGGGAAGCGCTTGGTTGGGACTCAGAAGAACTGTGCTGACTGAAGCGCCAGGTCAGTGCCGCACACAGTGTGGTCCCGTTTATACAAAACTCTTGAAGTGGAGAAAGTCTCTGCGGCTGGCTGGTGCACGTCGGGCTGAGAGGGGGAGCGGATGGACTCTCTGGGGCAGCGGGGGCTCTCCTCAGAGTAGTGGACATGAAGGGACTGGACACATTTGTCAACGTTCTTGAAACAAGTGAAATATTTTGTACAGAGACTAGAGCTCATATGACCGGTCCAAAAGAGTAAATTCAATGTCTTTCACTGAGCAGGGCTCCGCAGAGGCCCCCAACACAGCTGGACTCAGGCTTAGTCGCTGGCTGACCTGGTCCGTGCAAAGGCCCTGAGGCCAGAGCTGTATTTGGGGCCTGCTGCTCTGGGGTGATGGAGGCTCTCGTGTCTCCTCTGGGCCCGGGGGTACCCCCAGAAGCCCCCCAGTTCAGATGGACTCTGAACTGGTTCTGTCCTCCCTCCCCAGCCAGAGGAGGATGACCAGACCTCAGCCTTCCCCCAGATCAGAGGTGGAATGTTCTAGAACAGAGCCCACGCCAGGCACCTCTGTGTGAGAATTCCCAGAGACCTCTCCCGTTTCTGCATCTCTCCGCAGGACCGACGGGAAGACAATCCGTAGCTTTGCTTGGCTGAGGATTTGGCGAGGGCCAGCAGAGGAAGGAGGAATTTTCAGCTAACTTCTTTTACACTTTTGAATGTTGAACTCTCGGGAGTTTATTCTGTATTGTTTTTAATCCAATATTACATTATAATCGACAACTAAAAATACACATTTCCCAAACCCCCTTGCAGAAAAGTGAACAGACCAGGGTCCATTCACCCCAAAATCTTGACCCCAGGAGCTTTAAGCTCTTAACGTCCTTCTGCTGTGCACCCTCTTTCTAATCACCCAGATACTGGGACACTCTCCTTCCTGGGGGAGACTCGTGTGGAAAGGGGTCCCTGAAGTCATTCTGTCCGAGAAGAACTTTGATCAAGGGCAATAACCAGAAGGGGGTACCTTCCAGAACTTGTATTTAGGCAGCTCGTTTTAAGTGGGTTTTGAGCCATTACTCTCTGGAAGGCTTTGGGGCGCTGTCAGACAGAGAGAGGCACCGAAAGAAATAATTATAGCGGTTGTCTCTGTGTGTCTGGACTGGGTTATGATGCTGCTGATAAAATCAGCCCGGCTGGAAGCGTCTCTGCGATTAGCGTGAGGAATAGCTGCAAATGTGGCAGCCAAGGAGGCAGAAGTCCTCGAGAGTTTGTTTGTTAGCAAGATTTATTGTTTTCAGCTCTGGGAAAGTGTGGGCAAAGCAAAAATAAGGTCACTTATACCAGTCTACAGGGGGAGTTTTATTTAGGAAAGAAAAGGGGGAGGCAGGAGGATGAGCGGATTCCTTGTTAGGGCCTGATTAGAGTCGGGCAGAAATTTCCTCTCTGAGAAATGTATTTGGGATAAACAGCAAAACCACCAGACAGGAGAGATTTAAGGCATGTGAGCTTCTGTGGGAAACGGGGGCCGCTGACAGAAAGCTCTAGAAGTGCAAATGCCGGTGGGCGCAACACTCAGCTTTACCAGAGCTTCCTATTTGGGACTGTTTCTTGAGTTTTCTTAAAAGAAATGACAACTGATGAGTTAGAATCCCTCGGTCACTTCCCAGCTCCATCTCCTCTCTCTCTCTTTCCCGAGATAGCCCTGACCATTCCTGGCGTGTTGTAGCATTTTCTGCCTGGGGATCTATCAATCGTATATTAAATCATTACACATATTTTAATCACTGTTAAAAACGGTCTTTTATCACCTGTCTTAGCTGTGATTTGTTCCTTATTCTGATGTTTTTAAATGAAGTCGGCAATGAAATGGGCGCGGCGGTTAATGCCTTTGGGCTTCGCTGCGATGTTCATTTTGAAGAGCCGCGTCCTATTAGCCGCCCCCGCTGATGGCCATGCGGGTTTCGACCCACACCTGGTGCTGCGTGATGCGGCCGTGAGCTGCTTGCACAGGTGTGTAGGAGTCTCTCCCTCCGCAGGCATGAAAGTAGCGCCGGGAGCATGCGGAGAAGCCAGAGGGCAGTGTGGGGGCCCCGCTCCGGGGGCCGTCTGCACCTGCCCGACAGCGGACCGTCCGCTCTGCGCACGCGCGGTCCTCCGCCGCTCCCGCGTGGCCCAAAGGCCGGGCGCCTGCAGCGCACAGGAAGGTGCGTGCTCATGCGCCGGGCTGTAGTACCGGAGAAACGCAGGAAGCAATGTGGGGGGGGGTCCCTGTGATGTACCCGCTGGGGGTCTCCACCGTGTACTCGCCTGGGTCCCCAGGGCCAGCCGGTGCACAGGGACACCGGGATGAGCGATCACGACCGCTGAGAAACAATCTCAGTCTGACAGGTGAGCCGCCAGGGTGCCCTTGACCTGCAGTCCTTGAAGCCGCAAAACAAGTGGCCAAGTGGGAGTGGCTTAGTGGGCGGGCAGGTTGGGGGGGAGTGGCTGCAGTGGGGGTGCGGGAGGTGCAGGGGAGACGCCCTGTGCAGAGGGCAGAGCCCTGCACCCGCTTTACAGTTGTTCTCAGGAGCCTGGTGTGTGTGTGTGTGTGTGTGTGTGTGTGTGTGTGTGTGTGTGAAAACGCTCACGCACAAATGGACGCGGGAGTGGATGCGCTGAAACCCGTGGACAGGAGGTAGCGTGAGGTGAGGAAGTCAGCTGGCTTTGTGCTGGACTTCAGTCACACCTGGCGTCCACATTAGGGTACCCTGGGAGAGCGGACACACATTCTTGTTCTGCTTTGCAGCCTTCCATGAGTCTATGATTATATCAAAATAAGAAGTTGAAACAAGGGCCTCCCCGGTGGCACAGCAGTTAAGCGCTGCACCGTGGCGCTGTCAGCAGGGGGGACGCGAGTTCGACGCCCGGCCGGGGAGATTCCCACATGGCGCGGCAGACCTCTCTTGCCTCGCCCGCTGCTCCCCTCAGCAGTGTATCTCCATGGATCTGCCTGTTCTGCTCCCCGCTCTGTCTCTGGTGAAGCCTCTCGCCGCCCCACACCTCTGGCCTATACCCCAGCTTGTATGCATAAATAAATAAATCTTAAAAAAAAATAGAAGTTGAAACAAACAAAACCACAGCGTCGAAAGTGGCCTCACTGTGTGCGCAGAGCTGAGGCTCCCGGCCACCTCCCAGAAGGCTGGGGGTGTGGACAGGGCAGGAGCTGACCGTGGACTAGAAGCGTGATAAAGAAGGCGCCCCCTCCAGGCCCCACGGCCAGCAGCCCGGCCGCTTGCCTCAGTTCAGAGCCACAGACACAGAGGCTCGGGAACAGGGGTGCCAGAGCAGACTCCAAGGGACCCCCTCCCCACGTGGAGATCAGCCAACGTGTCAGGAGAGGAGTGTACAACACACGTACAACCGCCCAGGGAAGCAGGGAGCCAGGAAGCCCAGAGGAAAGGTGGTGGGTGGAGGGCAGAGGACAAGCCACTGGCCGTGTATCTGGTTGGAAGTGACTCGCTGTCCTGTGTTTTTAACCTGAGCACTTAAGTTTGGGGCCCGGGCTGCTGGGCCAGGAATACGCATTCCATTCACCACATCATCTCAGCCGATTATTTTCTTTCCTCCCTGCCCATGTCACCCATGACGGCTCTGCTCATTCGCCCAGCGAGCCCCCCATTGGCTGGATGACCCCAGCGCGAGCGTGTGCGCGGTGCGTGTGGCTGTCTGCAGTTTGCACGCGCCCGGCCGCCGCTCCCTGGTGGGGCCGGGGCAGCTCAGCTGCCCCCATCTGGGAAAGCCCTTTGCTGCTGTGTTCACCCCACAGGGCTGCGGCTGCAGCCTGGACCACCGTAAAAATACAGGGGATGCAAGAGGGTGAATGCCAGAGCAGCCGCTAACGTCCCCGAGAAAGGAGAAAGCCATTAAGATGTTTGATTCAGCTGACCTGTGTCTGCTTGGGAAAGCCGCTGCTGATGTCTAATTTCTGAAGAGGAAGGGGAAAAATAGAGCCAGCTCGACAAGTTCAGGACAGAAGCTGGAGCTGTCCATCGGGGAGTGCGGGGTGGGGCCCGAGTGTTTCTGCCACAGGGATGTGACAGGACACATCTTTAAGGCTCTGTCAATACCATTAATATTTATGCCCCGCTCCTGCCAGTGTCCGCGGAGCGGCACATCCATCAAGGACGCTGCCCGGGACCGAGCTGCTTTCCTGGGTGATGAGCCCTGAATGACAAAACCGGGAGCGATTGATGCGAAGGCTTCATGCTTCTGTTCCACACGCCCGGAAGGGCTGCACTCATCGGGCGGCTGTGTCCTGAGAAAATGATTTTCTTTATGAAAAAAAGCAAGTTGCCTTTGCTGTTGAGAGGTGAGCTGGGGTATTTGTCACAGAGAAGACTGTGAGCTTGAGCGACAGCAAGGTGGCCTTTGAATCTGCGGTTCTGCTGAGAAATGCCAGCCCCAAGCCCTCCCGCACCAAGAATCTCCCCACCTCTGTGCCGATAACAAAGGAACCAGCCTCCCTGGGGAACTTAGGAGCAGGTGAGGCAGTGAGCTGCAGACCCTGGGGCCCACCCCACTCCCGTATTACTTAAGCCCTGCCGTCCAAGACCTCATTTTCCCTTTTGCGGAGGGGATAGTATCATTTTTCCAGAGACAAGCGACAAAGACATGTTCCAGTGCACTTTTTGTGCATTGCTTACTGCTCAGCCCAGCACACCTTTTTCTAAATAACTTTATTTTACGAACTGCCAAGATGGCGGTTTTGACGGGTTTGAACTCATTTCCAAGCGAGGGACTCGCAGGGGGCAGTCCCCGTGGCCGCCGCTAGATGGCGCTGAAAGACCAGCGGTGGAGACGCTTGATCTGTGCTTGCCCCTCCCCCAAGGCCCCTGTGCACCTGTCCCTGGTCCAGTCTCCTCCAGATTACCTGGCTGCGCCTCAGGCCCCTGGCTCACCTGGACCCCTGATTGCCCCAGGTGTGAGAAGCGCAGGTTCCCTCCCGAGCTGCACCCGTGCTCGGCACCTGGCGGCCTTGCTTAGGCCAGGCTACCTGCACCGGCGGACGCAGGTGTGGGGATTTTTCTTGAAAGACTGTTGTTTTTATTTAAAACAGCGCATCTGATGGTCCAACTTGTCCGCCCAGGCTCCTGTGTGGATGCGGGAGCGGGCGGCGCAGGAGGAGGGCCAGGGAGCCAAGCCCAGCTCATCTCCCACCTAAGGGGCGTGGGCATCTCTGCTCCGCCGTCCGCAGGAGACCCCACGCGGACCTCCCAGATTGTCACACAGACCAAAGATTTAAAAACAGTTTCTTCCCTCATCTTTGTCGGTTCTCAACTTTGGACAAGGAAGAAAAGTGCAGCTTGGTCAGTTAGCAGCCTCTCCCTGCAAAGGCTGCGGGTGGCGGGCAGGGGCTGGCTGCTTTTTCATTCTGGGTCTCCAGAGTCCAGCGAAAGGCACTGGCCGGGACAGACTGAGCACCCCTGGGATGCCGGGCTCCTGCAGCAGCTGGAAACATGTCACGTGACCCTGGCACGCCTGACCCAAATCCTTGCTCCAGGAGCCTGCAGCTAGGGGGACAGTGAGGGTCTCCGTGTCCAGCTGTATGCTGCCCTTCAACCACAGCAAATACGGTAGCACTGGAGCCTTCGCTCCCTCCAGCCCTTCCTTCTCCCGGATGGAGGGGGTGATTGGGGGTGCCCACACCCCACCTTGAGCTGCTGCGTGCACACACTTTGTCTCCAGTGAGTGCAGGGACCCCCCACTGTGTCCCGGCGGGGGGTTGGGGGGCAAGCCCTCATGAGCCCTGCATTATCGGCATCGCCCAAACACAGGTTATTAAAAAAAGAGGGGGAGAATTGCTTGAAAGTAAGCAAATAACAGCGTGGATAACATCCAAACTGATGTCTCGAATTCCCCCAATAACCATCGTATCAATCATGAGCCTGTAGGTGTCCATGGACGGAAAGAATCCCAAATAAACTGATCGGGATGTAAAAGGAATTGATTGGCTTATGTAACTAATGAAAGCAAGACAGACTGGCTTCAGGTGCAGGTAATGCAGGCTCCTCAGGGCGCTTCCCCCTTTCTGGACCTCGTCGCACATCATTCCTTCTCGTCTTCATTCACTCACTCCCTGGCACAGCCACGGATTCTGCAAAGGAGGGTAGGGGGGCCGAGAGTGACGGCAGATCCTCGCCCCAGCAGCAGGTGGGCTAGCGGGCCTGGCGTGCGCAGTGAGACCCCTGTCGGTCACCTCCGCCCGAAGGACCAGAGGCAGCAGGCCGGCGAGGGCTGAGGAAGTAGCTGCGTAAGGGGTGGGGGACCACCTGCGGCCACTCGGCTTCCCCAGGGGCTGGCTTCCCCTCAGCTGTCCCCTCTTCCCTCAGCTACTCCTCTTCCTTATACTCACTCCTCCCCCGTCTTTGCTGGGCCCATAGGAACAGCGCCAGTCTGTCCTGGACACGCGCGGACGCTCGCAAGACGTGGACAGAGGGGTGCGCATGCGCTCACAGGGGCGGGCCCTGCCTTCCCCGGCGGCTTTATCTCTGTGTGAGGAGAGCAGGTTCTGGGAGACATTCCCATGGGACACAAAGACTGAGGGGAGCAAGGGCACAGCCAGGCGACTTCAGGGCGTGTTCCGGTGGCCAAGCAGGCGTCCACGGTGGCTGAGCCCAGGACTTAGCCGTGGAGTTGGAGCTGGGCCCTGCTCTAGCTGCATGGAGGCGGACTTCTGTTGAATTGCGGATGGCTGTGAGGTGACACCGAGATTTCTATCTGGGAAAGCAGAAAGGGGAGAGTCGCAACCAACTGAGATGGGACAGCTTAAGGGGAAGTGGTTTGGGTGAGCGTGGAGGGACAATCCTTAAGAGCAGGGCTCAGTAAACTGACTGTGGGTCAAAGCTGGCCCCTGGCTTGGTTTTATAAATAAAGTTTTATTGGAACCCACCAATGATCATCCATGTTTTATCTATGGAAACTCTGAGCTCCAACAGCAGAATGGGGGGTGTCACAAAGAGAGTGTGTCCTCCAAGTCGCCATCCATCCCGGTGAGATCTCTGCCTGTAGCTTTGAAGGATATTTCTGAGTGACGTGGTTTCATATGGAAGCTAGTGTCTCATAGCGCGCAAAGCACGCTGCATGTCAGTTATGTGGGCCTGGCGTTTGAAAGCATAATACATTTCTCATCAACAGTTTGTCTTCAAGCTTCCTGTGTCTATGGCGACTTCTTTCCCGGGGTGGAGTCTGCTCTGTGACAGTGGGATCTCCTGTTGAGGCTTCTGCTTCTATCACCCAACAGGCTCCTTTATGAGAAGAAGTGGTCACCTTCAAATTTGTTTTTAAAGATTTATTTATTTATGCATTTATTTATTTATTGGTTCTCAAATTTGTACAAGGAAGAAAAGCGCAGCGTGGTCAGTTAGCAGCCTCTTCCTGCAAGGGGGTGAGGGTCGGGTGCAAGCTGGGGTGCAGGCCAGAGGTGTGGGGCGTTAAGAGGGGTCACCAGAGACAGAGTGGGGAGCAGAACAGGCAGATCGACCGAAATACACTGCTGAGGGGAGCAACTAGCAAGGCAGGAAAGGTCTTCCACATTATGTGGGAATTTCCCTGCATGGGACTTTCCCCATGCAACTCGTGCTGCAGCTGCCAACAGCTCCACAGTGCTGCGTTTAACCTGTTGTGTCACCAGGGAAGTCCCCTCAAATTTGTTTTCTGTCCCTTCTTTTTTTTTAAGATTTATTTATTTATACATACAAGCTGGGGTACAGGCCAGACGCGCGGGGCGGCGAGAGGGTTCACCAGAGACAGAGTGGGGAGCAGAACAGGCAGATCAGAAATACACTGCTGAGGGGAACAGCGGGTGAGGCAGGAGAGGTCTGCCACGCCATGTGGGACTCTCCCTGGCCGGGTGTCGAACTCGCGTTGCCGCTGCCGACAGCTCCACAGCGCTGTGCTGAACCGCTGCGCCACCAGGGAGGCCCTAGTCCCTTCTTTTTTTATTGTTATTTGTATGTTTTACATCATTGTGCAGTCCCCGTGGGTAACCCACCACCGAGTCACACGTGACCCTTCACCATAGTCCCTTGTGATCACCATCGTCACCTGTGCTCTTTTCTCCCCCATTTTGAACCCTTACCCTCCCCCTCCCTCGCTGAGGCTCTCTCTTGTAAGGTTCCCCGATACTCCCGTTACAGTTACAGTTCTAGTGCCTGTCAGGGTCACATTCCAGGCTAGGAGCCAGTCACGGCCCGGAGCAGCCTTGTGCTGAGGGACTGGGTTCTGGGAGCGGCGTGGAGCGGCAGGTGCCCCCAGCCAGGGCCAGGTTCCCAGAAAGGAAGAGAATTTGGGCAGGCCCCCTTCCTGCAACAAGGAGACACTGTTCTCTTGATGGTGCTTCTAAAGTCATCCCCAAATCCAGCATGGCAGAGAAATGCGGAAGCGAGATGAACTCCGCGCGGTGAGACCCCCAAGGTTGGGGGTTCGCTTTGCTGTGGTCAGGCTCCCTGGCTCTGTGTCAGAAACAGCTCCTTACGTGGCTATCAAGTAAAGGTAAAGGTTTTATTTCCTGGAGTCACAGGATTAGCTCAAATCAGATCTCTGAGCCTGCTTATCTGGTGCCCCTCTTTCAAAATAAATTACCTGACAAGAAGTGATTGAGCTGCATCTGGCTTCCTGCCCCCTCGCAGCCTGAAACGTGCTCCTTCCCCGCCTTCCCCTTTTCTGGGGAGGCTAAGCACCCACTGCGTGGCCCCCCTCCACACCCGGGGGCCTGAGGCGGGGGCAGCAGCCTTCTCGGACCTGCAGCCCGCCGAGGCAGCCCCCCGAGCAGCTGACAGCCCTTTCCCGGGGAGACCCCGTGTCCTGTTGTCTGGGTCAATTCCTTGACACCAGGAATCAGACCTTTACATTCTCCCAGGGCTTGTAGGTTAATGAATATTATGATTCAGGAAGGGCTTGCTAAAACAAGCAATAGATGGTTTTGCAAGTCCAGTTTGTTGTGAAAATGGGAAAAAAATTAGTTTCTTCCAGAGAATTGATTAGAAAGATTGAGTGTTTAGGGGTCTCCCTAAACACTGGTGCAAAGGGTTGCGTCTCAGCACTGTGAAGCTATCTGTAGCCACTGTGGCCTGAGTTCAATCCCCGGCCAGGCAGCAGACCCACAGGGCCCAGCAAACCTCTCTTGCTCCCCGCCGCTCCCCTCAGCAGTGTGTTTCAGTGGATCTGCCCGTTCTACTCCCCACTCTGTCTCTGGGGAGTCCTCTCACCCCCACACCTCTGGCCTACACCCCAGCTCTTGTATGCATAAATAAATAAACCTTTTAAAAAAAGAGTGAATGCTCCTGTGTTTTTATTATGAATTGTAAATGACGCTTATTCTTTAAGTGCATGTGTTTGCCTATGTGCGTGTGTGTGTGTGTGTTTGTGTATGTGTGTGTTCTCCAGCAAGAACAAAAATCACTCCTGAGAAATAAGCCCACTTGTTTGCTAAAAGTTTCAGGCAAAGAAATTGTAAATTTTTGCTTTTAACAGCAAACAGCTGTGAAGATGAACGTAGCTTCCTACCCAGCAGTTTCTTCCGTAGGTATTTGATTCTTGGAATACTATTTGGAAGAGCTGGGACAGCACATTAGATTACTTTGGGTTCCGTTTATGTATTAATCTTAATAGACATATCCATTAAGAAAAAGGTGGTGAATAATTTATCAAATGAAAAAGGGCGCCCTAATCTGCTCTGGAACTTTCACTTTTTAATAATGGGAGATCGTGTTTGATCCTCCATCACCACATTCCCCTTGACAGGTGAGTGTGAGAGAAATCGGGGACGGGATGAGTTCTGCTTCTTGCTTCCTTCCTTCTTTTTCCCTCCATGGAAATTTCAGACACATCGAAGGGAAAAGGCACAGTTTGCTGTCAGATTTACCCTTAATGACATGCAACCTTCTTCACTTGATAAATGTTTCATAAACATGTCCAAACCACGAGAGCTATTCTAGGAAGTTTTAGCTCTAGGAGGTGCAGTCGGGGCAGGGGAGTCGTGCTGTCTTTGTCTTTCTTCCAACTCCCCCATCCTACCTGCGCTTAATACCACCCTATTGCGCTAATGAGAGTTTTGTCTTTGTATTTACTCTTTCTATATTTGGAGGCAAATAATAAAATGTACGAACACTCTGTGTGAGCATTTTGGGTGAAATATGTTTCTGTAGCTCTGGGGTGGATGTCAAGGAACCCTCCCATAAATATCTGCTGATATTTATCTTTGTTTCTTCAGACCCACTGCTGCTTTTTTCTGTGACATCCTTCAGTTTGACCCGCTATCATGGATGTTTGGCAATTTGATTTCCATATGCTTTGACAGGGCTTTCTTTGTTTCAAGTGCTCTGGCTTTTTTGAGCTTCTTGGGAATGTAGGGTTTCAGTTTTCTTTCAATTTGGATAATTTTGGCAATTATTTCCAAGACGTTACTTCATAAAACAATGGATATATGTGGATTTACATTTAGACATCTCATAGGTGTGTATGCATCTAACCATTCCTCTATCAGCCATTTCTATCAAATATCTACCCATTCATTCATCCATACACACATGAGCTATTCACAGCTATTGTCTGCCTGTCACATCTAAAATTGTCACCCATCAGCTCCTTTCTGTTCTGCCTTGGGCTACAATTATACATATGTTAGACAACTTGATGCTGACCCCCAGGTTCATGAATTGTGTTGATTTTTTCCTCTTTAATTCTTTATTTTGAATATTTTTCAAATAATTGCCAGGTCTTCAAATTACACTCTCTTGAAGGGTGTAGCCTGCTATTAATCCCATCTAGTACAGTTTTCAACTCAAATACTGTATTTTTTTACCTGAATTTCCGATTGGGCCTTTTTGTTTCCTGAACTTCTTTCCTGATCATGCCCATGCATTCCTTTCTATTCTACAGCGTATATTTGATATTATTAGTAATTATTTTAAGGTCCTACCTGCAAACTCAGTTATAGCCTTCATCCTTGGGTCTGTTTCTATTGACTGGTTTTCTCTGTCCAATGCACATGGTGTTTGAAGGTCTCTCCATCAGGTTTGTGGGAACTTGGAGTGTGAGTTCTAGAACAGCTGGTTTATTGCTTCTGTGATTCTTCTCTTGGCCTTGGCCATTTCAGCTCTGCATGCACATGCCGCCCCACAAGGGACAAAGAGCAGAGCTCTGCAGGAGGGCATATTCTGCTCCATCCTCCCCCTCTGGTCTCCTGCACCAACTGTCTTGAACTTGACCCTGCTTCCATAGCTCAGCACGACTCCTGGGTACAAATTCTTGTTGCTGCCTGGAAGCCTCCTTCTGATGGTGGCTGTGAGGGTTGCAGGCTCATTTTTGTTCTCCTTTCAGTGACTGTAGTCTTGACACTCCCCAGTGCAGTACCTCATACAGGCATTTCCTTTGTCCTGTTGGTTTTCTATTATTGGTGTTTAAGAATATTCTGGAACTCTGGTAGCAGTTCATGGGTATAAGCAGAAAGCTGAGGCTTAATTTTAACAGATAAGACAGATCATACACAAGAAATGGCATGGCAAGGAAATTTAGAAATGGTTGTAAGTGCTATAAAAGTATCATGGATAGTGTGTAAAAAAAATGTTAAGAAAGGCTCCGTCTGTGTGGATTAATGAGACGCGCTTTCCACGGTGACCCACAGGAGCGTTAAGCCGGTTTCAGCCATCACTGTTCTTCTTGTTGTTTTCACTCAGGGAGATGGTGTTTGACCCAGTTCTGCCCTCTTAACTTAAGGTTGAGCCATCATGTCTTCATTTATTTTTATTTATTTTTTTAAGAGCTGGGGTGCAGGCCAGAGGTGTGGGGGGTGAGAGGATTCACCAGAGACAGAGTGGGGAGCAGAACAGGTAGATCTGCTGAGGGGAGCAGGGGGAGACAGGAGGGGTCTGCTGCGCCCTGTGGGAAGCTCCCTGGCCGGGGATCAAACTCGTGCTGCAGCGGCTGTGATAGCTTCATAGGCTGGGACTTAACCCCTGTGCCCCCAGGGAGCCTCATCTTGTCTTCATTTATAACACGGGACACCATCGCTTTCCCTCGCTAGCTTGTGGTGAGATTTAAGTGCGCCGTACGGAGTGGAGACAGTGTCTGTTGGTGAGAAGATGAAGCACCCAGCGGCCCTTGCTCTAGGTGTTGCTTGTCTGCAGGGTGCTGGCCTTGGCCACCCCTGGCCCCAGGAAGCCTCGGAAGCTGTGCCCGTGGAGGGAGCCCCTGAGCTGAGCTCCCCTTTGGAGGCTGCTGTTCTGGGTGCCCAGAGTCTGTGGTTCTGCGCCTCAGCGCTGGGCTGCAGATCACAGCAGCCGAGGGGCTTCAGCTGCTCCGTGCTCCCCTGGAGAAGCCACCACCGTCTCCCCCGATGCCTGCAGAGCCCCTGACGTGCAAGGTGCAGAGCCCTGATCTCTGTCTTTGTCTGTCCCCATTTTCCTTATCTTTTTATAAGATTCTTTCCCACTTACTTTCTTGTTTCCGACTCCCTTGCCTTGCTGCGGCCTCCTCATCGCCCCTCACCTCCCCTCTCCGTCCATCCCTCCTCCAGACCAGGCTGGGAGTCACTGCAGCCTCCGGCCAAGGCTGAAGCTCAAGGCCTTCACCCGGCTGTCTCTGCACAGGTCAGATCACAGGAAAAGCGTGGGTGCGGGAGGGGTGTTCAGACTTAATAAAGTCACTCTCCTGGGACTTGACTTCCACTTGGGAGCTTTTCCTTGGGAGTATTCCTCTTAATGGGGCACTAATCAGGTTGGGGCTTAATTCAGTAGCTGCTAGGAGCTCCCTGCTTGTGTGGCGACCTGCAGCTTGATTAAACTTCTGTTTAGACCAAGATGGGTAAGGCGACGTGTTTCAGACAACAGAGTAACCTTTGCAATTAGGCAAAACTGCTGAAATGGTAGTAACAAGGTACTGAAAGGACTTGGAGAAAATACTGAAATAATTATTAATATCTCAGAGTTGAGATGAGTAAATAAACAGAATCCACTGAATCAGGGGAGAAATGCTACAAGATGCGAATACACAGGCCAGGCTGCAACCTAACCAGGAATGTCCTCTTCCCCCCACCCCGTCTCTTTGACTGTCTTTCTCTGTCTCCAGATTTCAGCGTTTCTGTCTGCCTCTGTGTCACTCTTTCCTTTAAAAGCATGTGTAACAGTGACACCTCAATAAGCCCATGAAACACTTATTTTTTTTAACATTTATTTATTTATGCATAGAAGACCTGGGATGCAGGCCAGGGGTGTGGGGTGGTGAGAGGACTCCCCAGAGACAGAGTGGGGAGCAGAACAGGCAGATCGACTGAAATCCACTGCTGAGGGGAGCAGCCGGGAGACAGGAGAGGTCTGCTGCGCCCTGTGGGAAGCTCCCTGGAAGGAGATCGAACTTGTGTTGCAGTGGCTGCGACTGCTTCATAGGCTGAGACTTAACCCCTGCGCCACCAGGGAGGTCTGCCTTCAGGCAGCTCTTGATGAATGAATAAATGAACAAATGAATAAATGAATGAGATTTCGCCCAAAAGAGAGAATGCAGATTTATTTTAAGTGTTTATTATTTGCCTTTTTCAGATTGGGTTGAAATCGCCTTAAAAGTTGTTGTATTTCGTTGACAAGTCACTCTAATTTGTAAGTTTAATATCAATGATTCATGAATCATCTCTAAGATGGGAATAATAATAATGATAATAATAATAATAGCTATTTTGGGGATTACTGAGAAGATTCACTGAGAAATTAAGGGTGAACACTCAGGCCCGCCTTTGCCTGGCTTCAGCCTGGGTATGGCCGTGGCCCGCCTGCAGCTACCTGCTCTGGCAGGGCTGTGCTTTCTAGTTTGAAACTGGAATAAAATTCTACGTTCACTATGTTTCTAGACATCAAAAAAAATGGCCTCATTTCCTAGCCAGGATTTGGAAAATACGGGGGGGGGGCGGAGAAAACTCTTGCACTGTAGTTGCGTTATCGCTGCAGGGGGCTGGGGAGGGGGAGGGGACATTGGGACACTGTGACCACAACCCCACCAGTGGGGTACAGCTCACAGGCAGGGGACATTCTGATCAGCGGGATTTGTGACCCCTAAATTCAGCCAGGAAAGGCAGCCTATGTTGTTGTTTTTTCTGTTCTTTGCAGGGTTCTGTTTGAATCTCCAAACTTTGTGTTTCTGTCTCTTTTTTCTTTTCACACTGGTTGTCTGTTTCCTTCTGAAGCAGAGACGTCAGGGAGACAGAACATAAATCTTTAGGACCATGGGTCCTTCTTGAAGTCACAGAGAGAGCCCCAAGCTCAATCTAGCCATTCATCTAAAAACAAAACAAAACAAAAAAAAAAACCAAACATTGAAAACCGCTGAGCTCTGATGTTGCACTGGCTCCAGTTCAGAAGTGCAGTGAAAGTCAGTTTCCATTTCCAGAACTTTACTCTAGACAGAAAAGCCTATTGGGTGCTTTCCTCTGGAGAAAGATCTGGGGGTGGCTGGGTTATGAGTATTTTAGACTTTGCTGTGATGGAGGCTTTGACGGAAGCTCTGCCTTGAACCTGAGAGGGTTTTGACAAAGAAGCGATGAATTTTCCATGAGACATAGTTAATAACAATCCTCAGGAAATCCATATTTGGCAGAAACTCCTCCTGGACCTGGAGATGGAAGTTGGAGTTGCTTAAAACCTTTACACCCAGTCCTGCCCTTGTGCGATGTGGGCAGATTTGATTAAACAAACCCAAGTCTTTAAATATGTAAATTTCAGAAGAATCTGAGCCAAGTCGTAGTTGATGATCTTCTCAGGAACAAAAAGGAAGGCTGATGATTCCCTTGGTTGCCTTTGACAAGAGACATATTCTATCATTCCACATCATTATTATGGAAGAGAGGGAAGAGTAACAGTGCTGAGAAACAGACTGTATTTGCAAGCCTGTGCCACTGTGGGACAAACAGAGAGCCACCCTCTGCAGGTCCCTGTACCTGTGTCGTCCCCCCAGAGCCCAGAGGGTGGGGTCCCCGCTCTCCTGCCCTGGACACTATGAGAGGCCGGTCCAAGCTCTTGGAGGCTGAATTCCGTTGTTGTGTTGTGCTTAATTGTCTGGCTCCACAACACCACTGAGTGTCCCTCTGCCAGACCCGGTAGATAAAGCTCCACGGAAAACCGTCGTTATATTTCCTGATGTCTCTCCTCTGACTGGGAGGGTGGGAATTTCATGCCCCCAAATTACAGCCTGGTCTTCTGAGCAACACGCTGGGTCTGCAGATGGCCAGGCTGAGAGCGGCTCCATCACCTTTCTAGGCCCTGCACGTGCTGTTCTAACTCTGGGGGCCGTGCCAATGGAGAGAACTTCATTAATTCACTGTTGCTTTTTTCATCGTGCCCAGGCCAACGTTAGAGATGAATTTCCCACAAATCCTAGCGGCGTGGAGGCGGCAGCGCCGCGCTGTCCATGGTGCTGATGTGGGCCAGGCACTCCTCCCCCAGCCCTGGAACAGGCCTTAGTCCCCGCGGGGACTCCAGCCTGTGGACTCACTCCCATCCAAGTTGAGGAAGCTCTGAGCAATCCCCAGGGAGGATCTTGCGTGGGTTGCCAGGGTCTCATGGGACTTTGCAGAACAAGAGTGCAGAACAGAGAAATTACATGCTATGGATTTTAGCTCTGGGAGAAAGTGTGAATTCGGGGAAATATAATTTGTGATAATATGAAAACAAAATTAACTTTTGACCTCAGGTGTGGGACCAAGGTTTTTTTTTTTTTGGGGGGGGGGAAGGAAGTCAGTGAGTCAGGGATTGTGCACAGCTGTTACAGAATCTGGAAGAATAAAACCATTTTCAGAGGCTGGCACCTTGACCTAATCTGGGGAGATGAAGAAAGAAGAACATAATATATAAATATAATATTAAAAAGAAGAAAATGTTTAAGTCTTACTAGCAGTGATTTTGGAAGTTGCAACATAATAGCAACATCTGTGCAAGAGAAGCTTTGACATTTTTGTCAACAGTCAGATTGAGTGAGTCAGCCTCAGAAGAGGTTGTCATAAGACTGACATAATCTTTATTGGCATTAATCAGCGTCTGATCCTGGAATAGAGGTCACTCGCATGCAGACCAGAGAGGGCTGTGCGTGTGTTCTGCATTTAAAAAATCCTATCAGTTCCTGCCACAGGGAAGCTGTCAGCTTCCCCTTGAAATCTGGATTCCGGAGTCTTGAAAGCCATGTGGCTGGCATGCTCTGGGCCGCACTTCTGCCTGCCAAATCATTCTGGAGCTGCCGGGTCGATGCCATCTGCAGAGGTGGGCTCTTGCCTCCCGCCGCTCCTCTGTGGCCCCTACACAGAAGCTGAGGGGCAATTGTCCCCTCCTTACACTTGAGCTGCTGGTTTCCTGTGAGACGCAGAGCACAGTGAACTGGTTCTTGTCCCCTGGTCTCGGTAAGAAGTGAGTGGGTGTGGACAGACTGCACTGATGAGACCCCAGGTCTTCCGGTCACGAGGATGTGTTCTGTCGTGGAGGTGGGGAGGGGAGTGCCCTCGACATCACAGGTGTGTGAATTCAGCCTGGTGAGGAGAAGACAGACCCTCAGGAGGGAGAGGAGCTGCCAGCTCTTTCGTCCATCCGGGGCCCTCCTTGGAATGGGGAGTGGACTTGAGCTTAGATGCCAAAAGTGCAAGTTCAAAGGGAACTATTTTTAGGTCACTAGTGAGAAAAATGAGTGAGGTTAAGATGTTTACGATGATGCTGGCTCAAATTAGGACTCCACCTTCCTTTCTCTTTGTAGTTGGGGAAATGACTGACTTTCTGAGTCTAGTTTTCTTATCTGTAAAATGGGGTGGTCATAGTCAGCAGGGAGGTGCTTTCTGCAGCGATTCACTCTGTAGGGCAGAACTGCCCGATGACCAAAGTCATTCTCGAATGTCCTTTAAAGAACCTGTACTTTACAGTTCAAAAGACAACTGGGTTGGATTGATTCTGCCTTTAATTTTAGCCATTGGCAAACATCAGATGACAATAAGGGGCGAGGTCTGGTTCTGCAGCTGGGGAGGAGTAGATGGGGTGGAGTAGCTGGGAAGGAGTAGCTGGGTTTGAGTAGCTAGCTGGGGTGGAGTAGCTGGGAGGAGTAGCTGGGGAGGAGTAGCTGGGAGGAGTAGCTGGGGAGGAGTAGCTGGGAGGAGTAGCTGGGGAGGAGAAGCTGGGGTGGAGTATCTGGGAGGAGTAGCTAGGAGGAGTAGCTGGAGAGGAGTAGCTGGGGAGGAGTGGCTGGGAGGAGTAACTGGGGTGGAGTAGCTGGGAGGAGTAGCTGGGGAGGAGAAGCTGGGGTGGAGTATCTGGGAGGAGTAGCTAGGAGGAGTAGCTGGAGAGGAGTAGCTGGGGAGGAGTAGCTGGGAGGAGAAGCTGGGGTGGAGTAGCTAGGAGGAGTAGCTGGAGAGGAGTAGCTGGGGAGGAGAAGCTGGGGAGGAGTAGCTGAGGTGGAGTAGCGCCATCCATAGGTGGGACATGGGAGAATTTGCAGGTGCACTTGATTTCTTGCTCTCTATTTGATCCTTCTCTCTGCATATCTTCGGACGGAGGCTTTGTTGTCAGGTGGACATCTGCACTTACTGCGGGCACAGGGATTGAATTATCACTAAGTGATTCAAATGGGCTGTTCAACCATCCCACTGTGGAATTCTGTGGGCGGCTGAGATAGTGTCTATAGAGAGATGACGGCCTTGACCTCCCCTGTCGGTCAGCGCTGCATCAGCCTCCCAGCGATGCTGTCTTCCCATCTGCATCTCTGTCTAGGCCCGTATCTATGTCTTTATCCACCTCCAGATCTTGTAGCCTCCCCGGACTGAGACCCGCAGGCCAGCTGGCCCTTGCCTCATCAGACACCCTGTTGCTCGCACCAATATTTGTTGAACTTGTGAATGAACAGAATGGACAGTAGAGAATGCAGAGGCCCAGAGATAAAATAAACAGCATCACCGTGACTAGGCCATCGCAGCGTCTAAACGCCCCCTTTTCCAGAACTATTTGTCTGGGACACGGGGTCCTGAGAACAAATTAAAATGGAGGCAGAGAGCTTGGGAGTAGCTGAACCCAGCCAGGAGCGTCAGAACAGGCAGGCCTTGGGGCTCCAGAGTTACTGTGGGGGCTCAGCCTCGGATTAACTCTGACAGCACAGTGCCCGCGGCCTGGCGCTGCCTCTGTGTTGTTTGGACACCATCACTGCTGCAAACATCTGTTACTGGATGCAGCCCTGTGTGCGCTGCCTTGTTCGACTGGCTTCTATTAATTGCACCATAAATTATGCACTACACGGGTGCAGCGGCAGCGAGGATGTGGCAGGCGGGCAGCCAGGGGCCGGGCACTGCCCTGCAGAGGCCCCACTGTCCCCCAGCTGATACCCTGGGTGGGTGCATCTTGCTTTCCCAGTTGTGGGTACAGAACCCCAGACGGATGAGGGGGCAGACACCCAATCTGATGGGTCCCTCGGGAGACAGGGTTCTGGCCTCATGAATAAAACAAACACTCATGTTTTGCTAATTATGCTTTTGCTAACAAACACTCATGTCTGCTAATTAGCACTAATAATTAGCAGAGAACCTGGTGCTGCCCGGGGAGCCACGTCTCCTCGATACCCCTAACTGTGGAGAAGTACACAGACGCGCCTCTGTAGAGACACAGAGATAGGTGTCAATATTTGTGCGGGATGTGTGTACAGATCTTCCCAGTAAACCTACCGGGATCGCTGCTCTCCAGCAGTGAGAGCCGCTGGCTCATTTAGGGACCGATGCAGGCACTGAGGTGGCTGCTCCTCTCTCTGCTCCTCTCCCAGACACGCATCGTGCGCACACACGTGCACAGACCGCAGCAGACTTCGCAAGCTCTGCAACCAAAACTTTTCCAAATATCGTCTCCTCCTCACCATCTCTCCACCACCGCCTGGTCCAGGCCCCCCTCGTCTCCTTCCTAGTAGATTTCACTCACCTCCTAAAGAGTGTCCCTGCTTCTGCTGTGTCCCCACAGAAGGTATATTAAATTTCTCAGATTACAGTCAAGTGTTTGCTGAGGGCAGGGAGGGGGCAGGAGATGGCCTTGAACTATACAGTCCACACTCACAGGTCGCTATTCGCACTTACTCATCTGGCCCTCCCGTGGACAGCTAGCACCTGTCCCAGGGTCCCTGCTGCTGAGATGGGGTGGTGTCCTTTGTCCCCAGGGCCATTGTCACACTCCCCGGGGGCCAGGGAAAGGCCTGGGTCCAGACAGGAGATGCTGACTTCAGTTCCCAAATGTCTTCAAATGTCTTCGAACACTTTGTGTTTGATTATTCTCAGGATATTGCTTTAGTGCAAAGACTTTTCTCCTCATGGCTACAAAGTGGCTGCCAGAGCTCCAAGCATGACATCCGCACACAATCATATCAAAAGGAAGGAAGAAGACAACTTGACTCCCTTGGGACAGCAGATATTTATGGAGGACACATCAGTATGTCCTCACATCTCTTCGGCCAGAACTTGGTCATGCACCATCAACAAAAAATTTGGGAAAATTAAAATCAGTCCGTTTAGTCCCTGTTGTGGAGAGTGTGTTTGAGAACCAGGCTTGTGGGGGGAATAGTCCTAGAAAGCAACGGCTCTTAAGAAGAAAAATATTTGGGGGGCTCTGCCCACCTCACTTTTTGTTACTGAGGCTAAATGCATATGGGGTGAAGCTTGAGGTCAAGACACAGAAATACCAGGAGGACCCCAATTCCAGCCACATCCCTGACATCTCAGAGCAATACCCCAGCCCTGGTGCCGAGGGGCTGACTTCGCCTGTGCGCCCCTGGGCTTCTACCTGTGGTGCCAAACAGTGGAATAATAAAACAATGTCATTTTTAATTAGATCCTGATAGGCTCATTGAAGGCTCTGCTTATCCTCCCTGTTGAAAGGCGATATTAGCAAGTCTTTGAAGGATTAAAGACACTCCAGCCCAAAATGAGATTTTTGTTCTCTCTGCCATAATGGAAAGGATTGAAAATACACTTGAAAGAGAAAAACTGTGTCTCGCCACGTGACTCTGGTTGTTTGATGCACTGCTCAGGCAGCCCAGAACAGGCTTCACACCTCTGGGGTCCCTACACGTTTCCGACAGCACTGTGACAAAGCTGGTGCACAGAATCCGCATCTTATGCCCCTGAACACATTCCAGGTCTAGAGACTGAAGCACAAAATGGTCATTAGAGCCTGCTGTGAACCTCCATGAGATTTTTGAAATAGAGGCTTAATTCAGTCATCACCGCTAATGAAGACACACGCTAGCAGGGAGTGTCTGTCTCAGTCCGCAGCTCCCGGGCTGCGTTCCCTTTGTCGCTTAACTCTAAGCTGCGCGGCTAGAAGTCATCCTACTTGGAATCACGTGTTTGCGTATCTCAGGTTCTTCTCGGAAATAATAGTGCTTGATGCACTGAGAAATGGGATCTCATTGAGGTGTTTCATCGTAACGCACATCCAGGTAATGAGAAAGTTCGCAGCCGCTGGGGTAGATTTGGGGGTGACGGGATGATGTCGGGCGAAGAGGAGGCTGGCAAAGAGGTTTGTTATCTATTAACTTGTCTTAAACATTAAGAGATGCAACCTTTACTTTTCTCCAATAGATCTGAGATTGTCCTGGGTGTATTCCCTCATGTTAAAATATTTAACAGAGCTACATTTTTAGTCTTTTTTTCTAGCGTATTAAATTCCATTCCATGTTGCCATAGTATTGCTTTGAATTTGGTGTTTTATGTAAACTGATCTATGTGATTGATAAATGTACTTAAAGAGGATGTGATGTCATCGTAGTGAATAGGCAGCTTTATAAACGACACAATCGGGGTTTGGCCAGGTGACCTCGCTTTGTCCAAGGAAGTGTATGAATTAAGTCTTATGGGGTTTTGAGAAAAGGACTTTCCTCCTTCATTCCCAACGGGACCGTCTTTCCCCTTCCCTCCCATCCCATCTGGGGCTGTATGGACAAGCTGCTGAAACAATGGAGCCCTCTGTCCATGACAATGTAGGAATACTGAAAAAAGACAAACATTTTAAAGCTCGTGAGTCAGAAATACTAGAGGTCCCTGACTACTAACTCTCCAGAAGGGGTGACAGAAATATTGGCAATCACGGCCACTCAAGGCACCACTAGCTAAATTTTCAGTTACTCGCCTTCAAAAACACACTCTTGGGAATTGATACCTTTACCTTACTTTCTCCTCAGTCATTCAGCTTTTTTTTTTTTGTGCCTGGCACTTGATCTGGTCTCTCTCCTTGACCTACATAAACCACAGCCATCCTTCCAGAATCTGCTCAAAATTTAACTCCAAGAAATACAAACCCAGGGAATGTAAGGTCACTGATTTTTTAAAGAAAATATACATGACAACAACAAGACACTTTGGGGTCTGCACTTCCCAAAGGAGGGGGAACACGCAACGAGGTGCAAATTACTTTTGACTGGCTGATTCTTTCATCAGACACTTCATCATCATCTGCCATGTACTGCTCGACCCCGCCATGCAATGTAAATTAGATAACACGCTGCTGGTTATCTTCGTGGCTGTAATTGTCATCACTCCTAGTGATATCTCCTGCTGTCACTGGACTCTGAGTAGCCTCGGGGCATGGGCTGTTGGCTAGTCCTTTGCTGCTCAGAAGCTGATTTTGAGTTACTGAAATGCCATGTCTGACCTCGGCTGGGTGTAGCCTCGGAGGGGCGAAGGGCGGCAATAAGATGACATCACCGCACCGCCGTGGCTGCTCTTGGGCCAGCGCGTGAACTTCTGTTCTCTGGCTGGAAATTAGACTCGATGGCGTCAGATTCTTTCTATGCTCAGGAACGCTTTGCTGATCAGGAGGGCACTGAGATGGCGAATCATCTTCAGTGTCCCGTGTCCGTGGCTTAAAGGGGACGGGAAGTGGCCCAGCTGCCCCTCAGGGCTGGGGGGACAGAGCAAGCGTGGCGCCCAGGGGAGGTCATCCGGTCAGAGAGGCAGCCCCGCCCCTGCGAGGCCCAAGGCCAGCCCAGGAACACCACACTGGGCGCTTTTATCCACGAGGAAACCCAGAGCAGACGCTGCCACACAGTCAGAAGCTGTAACGGGGGTCCCAGGAAAAGGGGAGGTTCCAGGTTCCCTGCCCCACCCAAGGGAGGGTAGAGCTGAGCAGGGCAGATGAGAAGCTGGAGAAGTGAGAAGAAACGAGAAGAAGACTGGAGAAGGAAGGAAGCAGGTGGAGCCAGAAGGGGCAAAGGAGCAGAGACGTGTGAAGAAGCTGCATGGGCCTCGGGCTGAGACAGACGCGGGTGGGAGACCGGGGAGGGGCCAGTGGCAGCGCTGACTGGGATTTTGATTTGTTCTTTTCCCCCCAGACCTGTCTGGCTGTTTTGGACCCTTTTCCATGGGTCCCCATCCAAAGGTGCTTTAGACTCGGGCAGCTCTGGGGCCCTGCTTTGGGCCAGTCCCGTTTGGGTGGACTTTTCCCCATGAGGGGATGGGTGACGTTTGGTGCTTGATTTGGAAACTTTATTCTCTGTCTTTTCTGTATTATACACTAATTGTGTTAAAGTTTCTTTCCCCTGAAGGTCTACATGTTTGGTATTGTTGCGGCGATGGCAGAATCTCTTTAGGGTGGGCAGGTTTGGGGTTTCTGGGGGGCCCCTCTCCCTGCCTTGTAACAAGGCCACATGTGTGGCCACGGGGGATGGGAGCAGGTGAAAGCTACTGCTCTGGGGTGGGCTGCCTTGGGGTGCTGAGGTGCTCAGAACGCGGCAGACCACCATGAAGGGAGGAAAGGCCGATGGACCATTTGGGGGGCTATTTGTCTTTTCCACAACTGAAAACGGGGTGGAATTGGAAAACGTCCCCCAGACCTTTTTTCACGTGCCAGTCTCCCCCAGTGGGCTCGGTGAACCCCGCCCTGGCCGTGGAGAGAGCCGGACTCCCAGCCCTGATGGTCACCACCGCGGACTCAGCTCCAGCGGAGGGGGCTGCTCCTCCCCCCTCGAGTGGCAGCCTGTATCTGGGGGGGGGGGGCTGAACGCAGATCTCCGCAGCCCCCCAAGCCCTTTGCCTTTTCTGTTCGTTCCTCTGCAAGTCAAGGCCTCTCCTTTATTCAGGTTAAATGGACCAAAAGAGTCTCATGAGCCAGCGAGTCCGGTCTGTAAACAAAGGCTGGATTCTGGAGAATGTGGGCGCCTAAAGCTTCTGTTGTGTTTCGCAGTGCCGACAACGCAGAGGCAGGGGAGGGCAAGTGAGCCCTAAGAGCACCTGGGTATTTATTTGTGGGGTGGTGCGGGGGGCTGGCTGCTGTGGGGGGATGGAAAGGGCGCGAGGATGCCTCGGGCCTCCCCCTGTGCCCCCCCCCCATTCTGTAGTGCTGGGGAGATTCCGCCTCGCGAAGCTCAAATGAATAACACACTCTGGTCAACCTCCAGCGGACTTTGGGTGGGGTGTGCCCAGGGCATCGCCTCCAAGAGGAGTTAGGTGTGTTTCCCTGGGAAAGAAACTCCGCCCGCATGGACACAGCTGGGGGCCCCCGGGGGACGGACAGATCCAGGTAGATGGGGCCGGAGGCATCTGAAGATCCGGAGCTAATTTATAACTGATAGTGAGGGAACTTCAGCCAACTGCTTGTCATGCGGCTCTCAAGGGCGTTCAGAGGTCATTTGCCAGAGCTGGAATCCTGTCAACAGCGTTTCTTGCTGGTCACAGAAGCAACCGCAGGGGCTTCCCCGGAGGGCCCTGGCCCCGCCGGCCGCCAGACAGGCCCCGCTGCGGGTCAACAGGTGTTTGTTTGTTGGCCTAAGACGTGTCTGCGGAAGAAACATAAGCAGAGCGGCTCGAATAGCACGTTTTGTAGCTTGAGGAGCAGAGACTGGAAATCAGAATGACCCCCGCCCTCGGGTGCTATCAATGGCGCTGCAGCGAACTCGGGGTGGGGGGTGCATGCTTGTCCTTGGGGCGCAGCTGAAGCACCCGGAGCGGAAGGGAAGGGGGCCGTGGGGCCGTGAGGGAGAGCGCCGTGGCAAAGCATGAGCAGGGGTGTGACCCAGCGGCTCTGCATTGCATAAAAATAACCAGAACTGGTAAATGGAAGAAAAACGGGTGAACCCCAACAGTGGAAGTTCGTTGCTTCCCCATCGCTGGTGCCGCCGCCCCCGGCTCCCCCGGGCCAGCCCCTTCCCAGCCCCAGGGGTAACGTGGCCCTGGGGCATTGGAATCGAGTCTCTCCCTCAGCACGGTGGATCAGCGGGAGACACAGCTCCCGTCCTGCTTCGGATAAACAGGAAAGCGAAGCCAGGGCTTTCCAGGGACGCAGCTGGCTCCCCCGGCTTATCCGCTTGTGGGAGGTGGGTTGGGCTGAGGCACCCCGGATCGGCTCCTTTGTCTAGCGACTCGACATCTGCTCTTGGGCTCCCCACACTCCAGGCGATTTTTTATGGACATGCATTAAAGCCACGTTTCGTGGTGCACGGTCACGTGGTTTTAATAAAGCCACAGAGGCTTGAACTCACCGGCTCAGTGCCAAACAGCATCTCCGGCACGCCCAACCCCCCTCGGGGGACCCCACCGTCAGCTCTTGTTCTCAGCCCTAAAACTGCAACCACTGGTCTCTTTCTACTTCCATGTCTTTCCCTTTTATTGAATGTCCTAAATCAGAACCGGCCTGCAGACCCTCACGGTGGCGTTCACGGAAAGGTGAGACCCGCCCAGCCCACGGCGTGGCAGCAGGCTCGTGGCCGTGGCCCCACCCGCGCTGGCACCCCCACGCCTGCCCGCCGCAGGCCCTTCCCCCGCCGCGTCCTTCCTGGCGCTGGGTGGCGCCGGGCTGCGGCCAGTGACAGCACGGCTGTGTCTCCTGGAGGAGCGTCACTAGGGAGAAGAACCCCTCTTGCTCCAGGCCTTTCTCAAAACCGGAGAAACAAAAGCTGGTTGGGGGGACCAGCCGTTTCCCAGAAAGCGGACGGGCTCCCGACTCTGCGGAGCGAGGCGCGGCAGTCTGTCTGCTGACGAGGCCTCTTGCAAACGCATTGCTAGCGCGGCACCCAGACGCCTTCCGGCCCTGCAGGGACTTCCGCGCGGACCCCGGGGTCTGCGGCCCGACGGCCCCGACCTAACATTGAGTCCCGAGAGACCCCAGGCCTCGTACAGCTCCCCGGAGCACCGGCTGAGACGCCCCGGGTGGCCACACGCGCAAGGTCAGCGCGACCCTCTCGGTGCTTGCTGCTTGTCCATGCCCGGGTGAGATGGACAAAGGGCCCCAGCCTTGAGGTTTCCTGGGGACCAACGGCTGACGGCCATTTGCCGCAGCACTCCCCACGGCAGGTGTGTGAGGGGCTCGGGCGGCCCAGCGAGTCCCGGCTCAGCTCTGCAGGCTGCCCACGGCCGCGGTGACCTGACCGCTCTTTATTCACGACATTTACTGGGGAACACTGAACGGGAAAGTCAGTTTACGCTGTGTGAGAGAGGAAGGCGCGTTCGCGCCGGGAGACGTCTGTCACTGCTCCCTCTGTATAGTCCCCCGGCCTGCACGATTAAAACAAAAGGACGTGACGTCCAGCACTGCCGCGGGGTCTTGTGAGGGCCCGGCCTTGGCTTTAGCTTTGGCCGCGCGGGCGGGGCGAGCCGCTTCCCGGGAGCTGCTGGTGGACGGTCCGAGTGTCTGGCCACGGACATCGCCATCCTGCCCGCCGCGCTCCTTCCGTTTGCGTGCCCGGGTGTGTTAGCAACATCTGCCCCGGCCGGGCTTTGAGGTCCGTCCTGAGGGCGCTCGGCCGAGACACAGGCCTGGCCCCTCTCTGAATGGAACCTGTATTTCAGGGGTGAGGCCAGGCACGACCACGTGGAGTGGACAGCTCGCCCAGCCTCCCCTGGCCCAGGGCTTTCCCGAGGGTTGTGCGATGCTAACGCGGCCCTCGTGGCGCCGCCGCCCGGGAGCGCGCAACCGGCGGGAGAGGCGCGCAGAGCGCAGAGCAGTGATCTTCCGAGGCTTGGTCTGTAATTAGCTCATTTAACCCCAAATTCCACCAAGTAGAAAGTGTCATTCCCCGTAACAGGTGCGGATTTGAGCTCAGAGAGGACGAGAGACGCTGGCGGTCACACAGAGGCGGGGCCTGGAGGCAGGTCTGGGCCGGAGGTCAGGCATAGGGGTCAGGCATCGGGATCTAATGTCTCCCACCACCCACAAACGGTGGGCCTAGGACAGCAGTTCACGAGTCTAGAGGAAATGTTAATGATGACCTTGCAGGTCAAGGGCATTTGAGATCACCCTGAACTCCTCTCCAGTGAACACAAAGATCCCCGCTGAGGCTTCCCGATCTTCCTCCAGAACAGCTGGGACGGTCCTGGGCAGCCGCCACGCTGCCCACTGCCGGTGCGATTCTCACACGGACCAGCGGGACACACAGATCTTAACTGCTCACAGACTGCATTGGGATCAAACATCTACCGTCCTTTTATTTCTGATTTGATAAGCTTTTTCATTCTTGACATGACAAAGGAACAACAGACCCAGCTGATCTCGGCTTCTGCATGAATAACGGGTTTTAAATGAACACAGTTTTACTGCGTTTGCAAAGTGATTAGTGATAATCGGTGACATGAGATCTAACGGGGGCCTACGTGGGTGATTCGTAGCTCCGGCAACTTACCTGGTGCATATGTAAGATCATTTCATTATGCGTGTGTAGAAAATGGCAGGACGGTGAGGTGGCCCAGGCTGGGTGGGTGAGGTAGCACAGGCAGGCGTTCAGCACTGGGCATTCTAGCAGATAAAATGAGAAAAGCTGCATAAAAGTGGAAGCTTATTTGGGATCAGGTGCCCCTGTAATGCCTGATGTATGTCCCGTGACCTTCACAGAATTATGTGCCCTTCCGGAAACACCCCCGCAGCACCTTCTAGAGCTCCAGGTCTACACCGTCAGCTCCCAGCCCCCTGCACTTGAACCTGGGCTTCAGACGGCCCTTCCCCAGATCACCCCTGGGTCTGAGGCTGCCACCCAGTTGGGCTGCTGGAGCACCCCCTCTGTCGCGTCCCCTGGCCCCTCACCCTGTGCCCCCTAGCGGGGCACACGCGGACCCTGCTTCCAAACAGCATCTGAGTGTGAGCTTGGCCATGTCTCCCAACTTATCTGGGGGTTTGGAAAGGTCTCCCCGTCCATGCTGCCTTCATTCTGTTCCGTGTCTGCCTCTCTCATCACACCTCTTTCAGAAGCAGGGGTGCCTGGGTGCTTACACGTTTCTGGAAGTTTTCCTCTCACAAACCTGGACCCTGTTGGCCTTGCTCTGTGCCATCCCAGGGACCCACACTCCAGGATCGGGGCGTGGCTGGCGGTGGTCTAAACCTCTCCCGCCTGCTCCCCGCCCCGTAGGGGACCTCTGCGGGGTTCCTCCTGGTGCATGAAAAGCAATTCATTTTTAATTGTCTTTAGAAATGGTTTTTCTGGTGTATCAGTGGAGAACAAGCTTGTTTATCAAAACCCAGTGATCCAAATAATTCACAATCCGACTAAAATTACTTTCTGAAATAATAATGAGATTTTTAAAGGAGGAGGCTTAGTTGCAAAGCACCCACGGGGCGTGATGTTGGCTCATAATCAGCACATTTGATTTCATGGGTAGCACCTCTTGGGGTGGAACACATTTTGTGTTTTCCCTCTTTCTTTTTTCCAACCCCAGATTTTATCTTTCCTGTATCTTGGGTGAGCTCTTCGATTAATACCTAAGTGTCACCCCCACTACCCCTCCCTTCCTTCCGTTCTCTCCTGTCTTTCCTCTTCTTCTTTCTTCAGACTTTCATGTCAGTATCTCCTGATAAGTCGAAGATAAGTAATATGTGGTCCTGACTTTATGAAATATATCAAGTGGCTCAATTTCTTTTGCAGGTCACACACACACGCAACACACACAAGACGGTCAGCTTTCGCTCATGCATTAGGACACCTGTCAGAAGGCTGGATTGCAGGCACAGCTGTATCTAGCGCCTCATCAGACACAGCTTCTCTGGCTCCGCCTCCCAGCCTCCCCTTCTGTTGCACTGGGGTGAAGAGTCAGGGGGATAGGTGGGCTCGCTGCTGTCACCTGGTCCTGCTGAGTGCCGTGGAAGATGGCCGTGTGGGTCAGGGCAGAGCACGGAGAAACAGCACTTTATATGGTCATGTGTGTGACCTCAATGCCAAGTGGGCACGCAAGTCCCTGGTGCTGAGATCATAGCCGAACATATAACGTGCCCGGGAAATTCATTTCCCCCGGATGGCCGAGGTGGCAGATCCCCTGGCATCTTTTTTATTCCTTGTGTCACTTTTATTGCTTCATTAATTTCATGGATTTAATCCATGAAAATATGTATCATCCTTGTAACATGGGATTCTGGAAATGGTGGATTTTTTCTGCTGTACAAGTTTACTTTTTATTTTAAGCCTTTTAATTTCTTAAATAGTCTTTCTTTGTGGAGGTGACACAGGTTTACAACATGATTAATGACTTAGGGGAATAAGTCTGCTCGGGTGTATGTCCCCACGAAACCCTCACAGTCCAGGCACCCCGGAGGGTCATTGGGCCCCTCCCCATTTGTTCTCACCCCAATATCCCCCCTACTCTGGTGGACTCAGTTCCACAGTCATATTTCTTTCTTTTTTAAAAAAAATAGAGATTTATTTATTTATTTATGCACACAAGCTGGGGTGCAGGCCAGAGGTGGGGGAGGTGAGATGACTCCCCAGAGACAGAATAGGGAGCAGAACAGGCGGGTCCACTGACATCCACTGCCGAGGGGAGCAGCGGGTGAGGCAGGAGGGGTCTGCTGTGCCCTGTGTGAAGCTCCCCGGCTTGGGATCGAACTCGTGCTGCAGTGGCTGCAAACAGCTTCATACGCTGAGACTTAACTCTTTGCACCACCAGGAAGGCCTGTCTTGCTGCCTTTTGATGAAATTGGGAGTGGAGTTCTGTTTTGTTTCTTTTTTTTTTTAAAGATTTATTTATTTATGCAAACAAGCTGGGGTGCAGGCCAGAGGTGTAGGGGGTGAGAGGACTCCCCAGAGACAGAGTGGGGAGCAGAACAGCGGATCCACTGAAATCCACTGCTGAGGGGAGCAGCGGGGAGACAGGAGAGGTCTGCTGCGCCCTGTGGGAAGCTCCCTGGCCGGGGATCAAACTCGTGCTGCAGTGGCTGCGGACAGCTCCATAGTGCTGAGACTCAGCCCCTGCGCCCCCGGGGAGGCCTGTCGTGACGCACGCTTATATGATGGTGTCTTATTTGCAGGCAGTTGCACCCATTCAAATTTCCCCCAACACGCAGCCTCTTGCTTTCCACGAGCCGTTGTCTGGGACGCGCGAGGCCCCAAGCAAAGCGCCCACGGGCGCCTCGGTCCATCCTCAGCACGAATGTCGTCTGCTGAGAACAAGGCCCCGGAGACTGCATGAGGAGCCGACTTGAAAGACCGGCCTCTGACCGGCCGGCCCTCCTGCGGGCCGTCTCCCTCACAGACGGAGCGGGAAGAACGATGCTGCTCCATTCCCCGGGTTCGGGCTTTGTCTGCAGGGCGCTGGCCTGGGAAGTTTTCCTTTTTCCTTTTCCATTATCGCCGCCGTCATCAGCCATCGCTTTATTTGTCTGTAATCACAGGAGAAATCTTTTTGCTGTCAGTAAAATGTCGAGCTCAGTGTCATCGCGGAATGAAAATCCCACTCCGGTGTCGTCCATCTTCGCTTTCTTGCAGCTCCCAACTGGGCAGAGCTGCCCGGCGGGGAGAGGGGCGCCTTCTCCGCTTCTCCGTCTTTCTGTTCTCGCCTCCCGCGTCCCTCTTGCTGCAGCGCTGCCCGGGGAGGGGACGTGGCTCGAGAGCGGGGAGAGTGGCCGCCAGCCTGGCTGGGGCGGACCCCATAGGGAGCCCCAGGGGCTCTGGGAGACTCCCTAAACTGCAGCCTCTGACAGTCCCTTCCTGGGGCGCCCGCTGCTCAGCACTCGCACCCCTCACCCTCTGGGACCCGGTGGCGCACCCCCCAGAAAAGCCTTACTTTAAATGTTAAAGTTTAATGCGCCACAGCGGCAGCACGGTGACTGTAATCGTTGCACTAACACAGTTATTAGCACGCCCGGCGCTGTCCTCGCACCGTCATCGGGCTGCACTAATACGCGTATATCACTGCGGTTATTGTTCCTACCACGCCCGTGTTTGTGCCGCCTTGTCCCTGGGGGCTCTTTTGCATAAACTCTTGGAACTGGCCCGAGGGTGCTGTACTGGGGGGACGTCTCCCCCGTCACACTCGGGGGTCACCCCCATTCTACCGCCATCCCCAGCTGCACAGCCGCAAGTGCGAGCACAAGCTCCCCGGCCTACGTCGGTCGCCTTATCTTTCCGAAATGCCAGTGAGTCTCACAAGCCGCCTGGGAGGCCTCACAGGTCGAGGTGGGTGGTGGGGCCCCCTCCCCTGCCTGGGGGCCGCGGGAGCCCCGGGGGCAGCCTCCATCTCTGGGGCCCTGGTCCGAAGTGAAGGGCGCCGCCGCCTGCGGATTCTCCTGGGGTCCCAGGCACCCTGTGGACAGAGGACACCCAGACAGAGGCCGGGGAAGTGGGGGACGCAGTGATGGGGGCTGCCAGCAGCGGGACAGCGGGAGCTGGGCGTGACCGAGCCCCTGAGTGCTGGACTCTGGGCCTGGAGGTGCAGAAGGTCGCACCCAGAGGGGCCCTCAGGAGCCGGGGGCAGGTCTCCCCTTCCGCGTGCTCCCGAGGACCCCGTCTCCCAGGGCACCCCCTGCAGGCACACTCCCCGCTGCCCCTGAAACCTGTCCCCTGGAGGCTGCCGAGGCCAGGCCCGCGGGTGCGTGTCCGCAGGTGCAGAAGCCGCAGCCTCACCTGGTGACCGGACATGGGCCGCGGGGCTCGGGGGCCGCTCAGCCCGCGGGTGGGGCGGCGGGAAATGCGCACGGGGCGCTGGACGCGCGGGACTTTTCCTACAGAGCGTGCACCCGTCTGAGGTGTGAAGGATGCACTGGGAGTTGGGTCAGCCGCAAAGGGGGCCAGAGACGCCGCCGGGCGCGTTCCTGCTGCTCCTGCACCCCTGCGGGGTGACGCCGGTGCTGACGGGGCGCCCCATCACAGCTCGGCTCCAGGAGGGGCGTTGGCCTTCGCGCCGTGGATTTACAAGCGAGCACGTGGTACGGTCTCTGAGGCTTACATCGTGGGTTGCCTTGGCGTGTACCAGACAGTCGAGGATCTTTAAAGACATTTTCTCGTCCTTTCAGTGCTGTGGGGACGCCGTACGGGGTCTCGGTCCTTTGGGCACGTCCAGCACGATGCTCCGAAGTGGTCCTCGGGATCCACAGCTCCGCGGCCCAGAAGGGAGGGTGTGCGCCCCCTTGTGCAGCCCGAAGCTCCCGGATGCATCGTGCTAGAAATCCCGGGGCTTTCAAGGCAACTATCTGGGCGCCTGACCTCAGGTTCAATTTTTGGCAAAAAAATGTTACTCTGGGTCACATCCCACCCACGATCACAAAAGAAACACGAACCTCTTTCTGCTGAAATCTGCCACATGGATTCTTGCCACCTGTTACGCTGACATGTTTTTCTCCAAAAGTTACTTTTATCTCCTCGACAATGCCATGAAATGAATTGCTGCCTGTGGCCTTCTGAACACCTGGTTTTTCTTTGAGGAAAACGTGTGTGCCCATGTGGGGTGTGTGTCGGGGGAGGTGTCAGCAAGACCTTTGCCATTTTACAGCATCAAATACCTGTCACCTCTGAAGGGACAGTAATTATGAATAATGGATCGTTCGCAAGAAGCGACACAAAATTAGCTCCCGGGCCTGTTTCCAAAGTCGGAGTGAATTTATGACAAACTGGATATTGATGCATGATTTATAAAGTCTGCTGCATTTGTCAGCCTCGCCTGCGCGTGAGGATTTGTTGGGTCAAATAAATTAAATGGTAATGAAATAGATTGTTTCTTTATGAAAAACTAAAATGCCTGAGAGCTGGTAATTGCAAGTCTAAATTTGAGCCCCCGGCCCTCCCCAGGGATCCTTTCATTCCAGACTGTGAGTGATGTGTTTAAGCTTCCATGTCCCAAAGCACACCGAACCCCAAAGGCAAAATGGGGACTGAAAGGGCTGGCACCAGGTCAGGCCGGAGACGCGCTCAGCGGGGACACGGCCTCGGCACATCTGCGGGGACTTACAGTGTTCATCCTGAGGTCACGGGGAGGGAATGTCTCGGCGTCATCCATGTGATAGGACAGCATAAAGGGGCGCGTCCTGACTCAGCAAAAACAAAAGTGGGGGATCGGGAGTAGGAGCCCCGCTTTCCACGGCGATGAGCTGGGCCACCATTGTCAGCGGGGTGTAAACATAGTGTCTACAGCTCTTGGGGTCACGGGGGTGCCCCAGGGTCCCTTAGAAGTTCCCCGAGGGTGACCCTGCCTGCTTCTCCCTGCGCTAGCTGCGGGCTCATCCCTTTTACCTGCAACAGACGCAGCTGGGTTTCATCCTAACTTGTGTTTCTTAAAATCAAGCCCCGAGACAGTATTCAGACACAAGTGGTTGGTGGGGGGGCGTGTCCCCAGGAAGCTCTGGTCGGAGGCTTGAGGCTGCTAAGAGGAGGAACTTCGCAGGGTCAAGTCGGCATGTCGCGGAATCCAGGCTTTCCGTGCGCAGCCCGTGAGCGCCTGTCGGCTCTGGGAGGCCACAGTCCTCCAGCTCCAGAGCAATTTCATCTCCCCAAAAGGAGACCCACACCCGCTCACCCCTCCCCCGCCACTGGGAGCCCCGCCGCAGGCTCTGGGTGCCGAGAGTTCCGAGCCCGCAGCCCTTGGTTCCCCCTTTCGCCTGTTGTGGCAGGAAGCTCCGGCCCATTCCTCTGGCCGGCCCGGGCTCCACGTGGGCGCCCCGCTGCGGCTTCTTCACCAGCTGACGGGCATCTGGGCTGTTCCCACTCTACGGTCACAAGGAGGAGGCTGCGGCAAGCGCGCAGGAATATTGTCTGCGTGGACACGGCTCGGATTCTGGGGCTGAGGAGTAGCGGCCGGGATGGAGCTGGAGGGTGCGGGCGGCACAGTGCGTCTGCCTGCCCTGGGCTCGCCGAGGGCCCCCGGGACAGCCGCCCCGGGCATCTCCATGTCGGCCCTCCGGGAATCCTCCTCCTGCCTTGGGCAGAGCAAGGCTTTCTGAGGGGGCCGTGGGAGCCGCCCCAGCTCCCGGCATCGCAAAACCAGCCGCCCTCCCTGAGTGTGCTCTTCTTTTAGGGTGTCCCCTGGGGTCCCTGCCCAGCCTCCAGGGGTGGAGGCTCCAATGGCAAGAGGCAGGAAGCTGCCCGCCCTGGGCACCAGGCAGGGGTGAGGAGGGACATGCTTGCTGACCAGCTGCGGGAATGGGGCTCTTGGCATCCGCCCAGGGGCTGGAGAACTCAGAGCTGCCGGCCCTCCTGCACTGGCTCCTCTGCCAGGGAGAAGGGGTCCCTGGCTCGCCCGCCTTGCCCCCCACCCCGCTGTCGCCACCACCCTGGCTGTTGAGCCCAAGCCCGAGAATCTGGCGTCCAGTTCTGACACCAGTTTCTCTCGAAAGGCCAGGCCGGAGCTCTCAAATGGCCGTGGGGGGCTTGGCCAGGGCAGGGCTGGGCCTGCAGCTGGGCCTCTGGGGGACGGCAGGGCCTTGCCAAGAGGTGTGCGAGAGGGAGGGGGCGCTTGCTGGCCGGGGCACCCGGGCCGGGGGCTGTCGGTCTCCAGCGGCTCAAGAGACAGGGGCGGGGCGCGGGGGTGGGGGCTGCACCCCTGCTGACAGCTCACCCAGAGGCTCCCGCCTCCGAGGGGCCAGAATCTGATCACCTGACGCCGTTGGCCACAAGGGAGAGAGAGACGCAGGCCCCACGCGCCGGCTGACGCGGGGAGTTCTGGGCAGGGCAGAGTGAGGATGTTCGTGCGGGGCGTGGCCTGGCAGCCCCCGGAGCCTCAGGGCGCAGGAGACCGATGCTGAGACTTGTCCTTCTCCGGGTCGTTCTCATCGTCACCATCATCAGCCTTGGCTGACTGCAGACGTTCCACAGTCTCAGAGAGGGGGCGTCTTTCAACTCCCCCATTAAGATGCTCTGTCTGCGTTGCAGCTGCAGAAATGGACTCCACCCCTTGAGAAGCTCTTTGCATAGACTGAGAAAGGGTTTTTTCCCAATAGCTGGTGGAGATTAAAGATGATTTTTCTGATTGTGGTTAACAGAGCTCGGGGAGTTTGAACGTGAGTTAATATGATACGAATGTTCAAGGGCCTCCCTGGTGGCGCAGGGGTTAGGGTTCTGCACTATGAAGCTATCGCAGCCACTGCAGCACGAGTTCGATGCCCGGCCGGGGAGCTTCCCACAGGGTGCAGCAGACCTCTCCTGACTCACCGCTGCTGCCCTCAGCAGTGGATTTCAGTGGATCCGCCTGTTCTGCTCCCCACTCTGTCTCTGGGGAGTCCTCTCACCCCCCTACTTCTGGCCCACACCCCAGCTCTCATATGCATAGATAAATAAAAATAGATCTTTTTAAAAAAATGATACGAACGTTCGAGGCAGCCCCGCCTGGTTACAGCCCCACGGTTTAGCCCCACGGCTGCATCATCCAGGAAGTGGTGGAATTTAGGGAGCCAGCTGAGGGGCCTGGAGCCTCTTGATTACAAATGCTTTTTCCAAACTGCAAAATTGCAAGAAAGTATAAATACGGACGCGGAGGATGCAATACCGGCTCAGGGCCCAGATGTGGGCTCCCTGGGCTTCTGCTAGAGCGAAGACTCTCATGCCAGTTTCTTGTCTTCTCCTGGGCGTGTAAATGCAAAATCTAACTTGTATGCCAACCTGGTTTATTTCTATAAATTTAGATCTATCGTTGGCATGAAGAAAATCCTTGAAAGATGATTTAACCTCATTCAAATGAGGAAATAAATTACCTACTTCTCTGACAAACAGATGTGACCTTATTCAGCATGAAAAATAAACGAAGGAGCTTCTCCGCACATCTGGTTTACCTCAACCTCCCCGCACTGCTCTGTGGATGGGCTCTGGGCCCTTCTCACCTAGGGCTGGGCCGGCAAGTTCAACTTCCCATCACTTAGCTGGGAATGTTCTTTCCCATGTGAGCTGTGTCATTACATCGGTGACATCATTAGGGGCATGAATTGGTGTAAAATCAGATGCATCATGAACTTGAAAAATGTGCCTTTCAGGGAGGTGCCAGCCCCAGTGTCCCCGCATCCTCTGGGGCTCCTGCCCAGCTGCCTGTACTTCCACTCTTCAGAGACTTTGCAATTTCATTTTGGATGTTCAAGAACAAAGAATTTCGGTGACAGAGAAGGCAGGGGCCACGCGGGAGAAAACCGCACAAACCCACATGCGAAATCACCGTTGGTTCTTCCCGCGATCTCCCCACAAGGGCTTTATTCAGATGTACACTTTTGTCTTTACAAAAAGGAAATGCATCGGTCCTTTTGCTCACGGCTTCCGGCAGATAACACTTCTAATTCTGTTTCTGGTTAAAATTTTTCACGATGGCCACAAAGAAGGAGCAGACACAGAACGCCCAGCGGCATAAATACTTGCCCATTAGCCGTTTTGTTGAAAAGCTGTCAGAAAGGAGAACGAGAACAGCGGGGAGACTTAACTGATTGAAATTGCAGCCACCTGCTTACCCTTTCCAAAGGCGATGGTTCTGGAAGCACAAACCAATCTCTTTGAAAACACTCTACTGATGCCTTTAAGCTTCAGTGCTTAAAGCTACTGTGCTATTTAAGCTTGAACCCACAGCGCTTACCTGGCCCCGGCCCCACCCACGGTGCGGAGGGAGGGCCCCCGTCAGCCCCCAGCTTTGAGCTTCCCCTCGCCCAGCAACTTAAAGAGCGATTTAGAGTAGCAGCACAGGTTCTGCATATGCCTGAGTGTATAAGTGCCTCAGTTGGCTTGGAAGCTGGCGTTCCCTCGATAAAAACGATAGTTACAAAATAGAACAGCAAAGCGCTGAAACAGCTAACTATAGCAGTGCATAGATTTTTAAATGGTCACAGGTTCAGGGGATCCATTGTGCTAATAGGCTATTGATTTCCACCCCAGGGTCTCCAAGGATGTTGACCTGGGAGAGGGCAGAAGGCAGAGCTGCCCGGCCTCGGGGTCTGCAAACCACCTGCAGGCTGGCCTGAGCTGGGCACGGAAGGTGGCTGGGGGCACCAGGCCTGCGGTCATTCATCACAGGGACCCTGGCCAGGCCCCACCTGGGGAAGCAGAAACACACACCTGATGCCTTTGTATTCGCACATCCCCCTCGAGGCGCTCTTGGCATTCGGCCTCAGCTCAGTGATGGAGGGGTCAGTGTTTCGCACTTGCCTGGGAAAAAGCTGACCTGGGACGCCATTTCCCCTGGACGGGAGGACCTCTGTGAACCTCCTGTTTTCTGTTTTTTTTCTAAATAGATGTGCATAGTGCAGTAAATATTTTTAGATAAATGAATTTGTTAAGATTAATTTTTGTGTATTTATGCATGCGAGAACTGGAGTACAAGCCAGAGCTTTGTGAGGATGCGAGGATGGAGATTTATTCCCCCTATTCCTTTTGGAGTCTCTTCAGTAGATTCCCTCTCGAGGACCGGCCCGTAGTTCAAGAAGCGCTGACTCAGCGGCCTGGGTGTTCGTGGTCTCCCTCGCCCTGGCCAGCAGCACCTGCAGGACGGGGCACCTGGCCGCCTCCTTCCTTCCCAGGGCTGGCCCAGGGCTTCCGCTCCCGTTTACCTGCTTTGGTTTCATTGATTTTTTTTTTCTCGGTCGCTCATTAATTTTGCTGGTTCCCATTCTAATCTTCATTATTTATTTTATTCTGCTTGCTTTGGGTTTCTTTCTTATTTTCTCTTTGTTTTGTTTATTTCATAGGATGAAAGCAGAGGTCAGTGGTTTAAGGACGTTCTTCTTTTGTAGTGCAGGCATTTCTCAGAATAAACTCTCCCCAGATAGGCTGTCTTAGCTGCGTGAAACCAATTTTGAATTGTTGCCTCTCACTTTTCATGAAGCTCGAAGCCCTTTCTAACTTTCAGTTTGAATTCTTTAGAATTGTGTGACTTAATTTTCAAGTATCTAGGAATTTTGCATAATATGTCTGTTATTGATTTCTAATTTAGTTCCATTTTAGTCTGCGAGAATAATTTATATTATATGGATCCTTTTCAATTTCTGAAGCTTTTACTATGACCCAGAATGTGAGTGATACTGGTAAATGTTGCATGAGTGGTGAAGAAGAAAATCCTTTCTACTTGCACCAATCATTGAAAGAGAGTAATGAAAGTCGCCCTCTCTCTCTTTTTTAAAAAGATTTATGTATTTATGCACACAAGCTGGGGTACAGGCCAGAGGTGTGGGGTGGCGAGAGGGTTCACCAGAGACAGAGTGGGGAGCAGAACAGGCAGATCAGAAATACACTGCTGAGGGGAGCAGCGGGCGAGGCAGGAGAGGTCTGCCGCGCCATGTGGGAATCTCCCCAGCCGGGCATTGAACTCGCGTCGCCGCTGCCGACAGCTCCACAGCGCGCTCTCTCTCTCTCTCTCTCTTTCTTTCTTTCTTTCTCTCTCCCTCCCTCCCACCTTCCCTCCCTGATATAACTAGATGAGACCAAAGAGACCACTGGCCGCGGAGCTTAACACCATTGCCGTGGCCAGAGCGCCCCCATAAGCCCCCTCCACCAGAGCCCAGACATACGAGACCCGGTGTCCAGGCTCTCGGGACCCCCAACCCGTCCTGATTTACTGAGTCTGTATCTCACCGTAATATAGAGTCACGATAAAAGATTAAATTATGTATCCTTCTATTATTGCACTGTTTTATGTTTTTGTTCTTAATTACAAAAACTGGTGGGCGGAACACTTGCTACTTCTCTCAGCGTATACAATTACTTAACTTGATTTTTACTTATGAGGTCTGTAATTATTCTCTTCATGGTTGATTGTCTGCGGTAGAAAAGTTTCCCACACCATGACTGCATTGCAAAAATCTCATTTATTAATAGTCATTTATATGAAGACTATTGATTAAATCCAATACACCAGCTCCCGCGGTTTCAGGCCTGTGGTGAAGTCGCTGCTGCCGGCCGCCGGGTCAGAGCATCTCAGCAGACGAACTAATCCAACCCAGCCTCTGTCCTGGCTCTGGCGCTGAGGGCCCTCGTCCTGCTGGGGGGAGACGCCAAAGCGCGTCTGCGAATGTGAGGGGGCTGAGGGGCGAGCTCCTGAGTCAGCTCCGCCCGCCTCGATCCCCCTATTGTCTCGTGCTCGCTGCAGCGTCTCTATTCAGCTGCTCCGTCGGGCTCGCGGCTCACCTGCCGCGGCCATGACGGTGATGGGGAGGCCTCACCTGCGGCCACGTCTGCCTCATGGGGTGGGCTTGTGTCCGGCGCGCTCGGCGTCAAGCTGGCCGCGTCCCGCCCGGCACCGCGGGGCAGCAGCCTCGCTCCGTGCAAGGCGCGGTCCCCCGAGGGCCCTTTGCTGAGGGAGCGGCAGCCCCGAGGCCCCCGGAGAGGATTCGGTGAGGGGGAGCGTGCAGCCCCGGGGCCCGGCCTGGCCAGAGGCTCCGGGGCCCAGTGTCCCCTCCAGCGAGTCTGCGAACCGGCCCGAGACACGCTCCCGGCAGGTGTGAGTTGTAAGTCACCGCAGGCGCTGGGGTGACCACACACCCCCAATCGGTTTGTGTCCACATGCGCCGGCGCCCTCACGGAGACCCACGGACAGACGCCTCTGGGGGTGCTGGGGGGGCTCTCGTGAATGGCGCAGGAGCTGGTTTAGGGCACGGGAGGGGGCCGTGGGGGTGGGGTGAGGGCCGTGGGCTTGGGCAGAGCCAGACACAGGGAGGAAGGACGAGCTACTGGGGTGGGGGGGTCCCTTCAACAGAAACTCGACCCTGGGGAGACCTGAAGGGAAGCTCTTCTTGCTCTGCCCCCCAGCCTGGCCCCCAACCTGTGCAAGCTCTGTCCACTTCTTAACCGGGAGGCAGATTCGAGTTCACTGTCTTCCGGCGACACAGCTGCTCTCTGCCCTGGCCTGTGTGGGCAGCGCCCGGGTGTGGGAACTCCCTGTCTCTAAACCCGCTGGTCTCGGCCCCTCATCAGCAGAATCACATCTGTCCTTTGGGGCCAGGCTGTTTTGCCGGCGTGGTGCCCTCGCGCCTCCTCTGTGCCTGGCGAGAACCTCCTTCCATTTTCAGACGGAGTGATACCCACTGTGTGGACACACCACGCTTCTCCGCGTCCTTCAGCGGGCACCAGAGCCCGCAAACACCAGCCGGGTCATCTCGTGGCCACTTTTCTGACCATCCTGAAGACTCACTCACATCCCGGTTACAACAGAAACACCAAGCCCAGCAATCACCGCTAAACCGTTAGTTACTCCCAATAAGATTCATATATGGAATACTATTCAGCATCCAAAGAAGATAAACACATGCAATTTGCAGCGACATGGATGGAATTAGAGGGGATCATACTCAGTGAAATAAGCCAGAAAGAAAGAGAAAAATATGGAATGGTTCCGCTTATTACAGGACTATAGGGATACCAAATAGGAGAGAGACACTGGTGGGGGCGGGGAGAGGATAAGGGCACAAAACGGAGTAGAAAAGAACACAGGGGACCGCGGAGATGGATCACGGATGAATTGGTGATGGGTTACCCAAGGGGAATACAAAATGTAAAAGACATAAATAACAATGAAAATATAAAAAAGAAAAAAAAAAGATTCTCCTTGAGCTGTCGCCTAGTGGGGGATGAGGGGTACCGAGGGCCTGGTGCCGAGACGGGGTGCATTTTCACGTGGGACAGAATGGAAAAAAGGTGCAAAATATCTCAACCTACTTCTGTGAAGTTGTTAATATTTTGCCTTCTTGGTAAAGTCTTGTTGTGAGTGATAATAAAGTGCGTCGTTAGGACGTGTACCATGTCAAGGGGGCAGAAAAGTCCCAGGGGGCCTTGTCCTGTGCACCCCTCTGTGTGCGATGTCGGGGTTCCTGCACGTGACTGGGGGGGCCCTGCCCTTGTGTTTCCACATCAGACCAAACCTTAGGTCGAACACGGTTGCAAGAGCCCTGTCAGGCAACCGCGGTTAGACAGGAGGGCAGGGCCTCTGCGCCTGTCTTTGGCCTTGAAAATGAGGAGAGATCCCGCCCACGGGAGGGGAGTTTGGTGTCTTACCTGGGCCTCGGGCAGGATTTGAAAAGCACATGAAGCCCTTGGTGTAACAACAGCTGGAATACACTTCACAGCAGCTGCTGGTATAAATAATTCACCATTAATTGGTTCCAGGGGCCCTTCTGAAATCGCACGCCAACTTGGATAATCAGCTAATGGCGCAGTAGCAAGTGATAATATTATGATTATTTATTCCCATCCACCCCTGGGATTATCACAAAAGTTTCAAGCTCCGGCTCCGCGAGTCTGCGGGTCCTCAGGACAGCTGTGCAGAGCCGAGCCGGCGCCTGAGGTCGTTCACGGAATGGTCTTCCATTTGGGTGTAACGAGGATGTTGTTCTGTATTCCAGGCTGACTTTCTTTTTCTTTTCTTTTTTTAAGATTTATTTTTTATTTGTTTATGCATACAAGTTGGGGTGTAGGCCAGAGGTGTTGGGGGGTGAGCGGATTCCCCAGAGACAGTGGGGAGCAGAACAGTTGGGTCCTCTGAAATCCACTGCTGAGGGGAGCAGCGGGGAGACAGGAGGGGTCTGCTGCGCCCTGTGGGAAGCTCCCTGGCCGGGGATCGAACTCGTGCTGCAGAGGCTGCGGACAGCTTCATAGGCTGAAACTTAACCTCTGCGCCACCAGGGAGGCCCTGATTTTGTTTTCTGAATTGACAGCTCTTTTGCCAGAATGGCCCAATCTGAGGCTCTGCTGATTTGAGCTGCTGGAGAGGGTGGGGGGAGGTGACGCCTCCAGCTGCCCATTCTGAGCTCCCAGCTCCGTCCCCACAGCTGTTCTCCAGGGTGAGGTCACTGCGGCCCCTCTCCGGGCAGTCTCAGAGCCCACCGAAGCCCGCGGTCAGCCCAGCACACGGCCCGGCTGCTCCAGGCAGACTTGGCCCGCGGGGGGCGGCAGCGGCTGCAGGGAGCCATGTGGCCCCTTTCTGGGCTGCAGCCCCAGCCAGGGGGCGGGGAGAGCGAGGCCACAGCGACCTGGGCAAGTGCGTCTGAGGTTCCTCGGGAGGGGCCCAGCCCATGGGCTTCGCTTCTTCCTTTGGTTCTGCTCTTTGCCTTCAAGGGGTTTCCTTCTCCGTAGCAAAGCAGTTGAAGTTAGAGGGGGCTGGGGCACGTCAGGGTGTGAGAGGAGATCAGAGCAAGGCGGAGAAGCAGCGGATGATCAGACGCAAGGGGAGGATGGACCAGCTGAGCGCCCTCCCCACCCCCAGACAGGCGGTGCCCGAGGGGTCCCCTCCGGTTGGCGAGTAAAGAAGAGTCAAGTCGAGACTGGACCGAGTGCCACGGGGCTCCAGTTTGGCGCCCGGGAAGTGCCTTCGGTGCAGACATACCGAGCGGCGTAGAGTCGTGTTAAGTGGAAATAAAAGGGCTTTTCCACCTGACCCCTGGGCCGGACCGCCCGCCAAGTGCAAGCGCCCCACCCCGCCCTCTGAGGGGGCTAGGTCCAGCCCCCAGTACCCACTAATCTGCCCAGTACCCCACTTCTCCTGCCCGCTGCATCCGGAACAAGCCGAGTGTCCACCTACAGGACAGTCGTCAGCCGGATGGTGGACGGTGGACAGCCAGATCTCAGCGGGTTGACGCATCGTTACTCGACGTAGCGCCATCTTGAATAAAGCCTCAGACCTGAACGGTCGCTGCTCACTGCGGCGTCTCAGACACACGAAAGAGCAGGGCCTGCCAATCGCAGGTCCTCCGTCCGGGGACACCCCGGCTGCCCACCACACCGGGGGTGTTTGCCCTCCCCCTCCCCGCGGGCAGCGGTGGGACTGGGCCTGGAGAGCTCATCCCGACGTGCTGCGAGGACCCCATCTCCACGTGGACAGGGCAGCTTAGGCGCCCACTGCCCAGGCGTGCGGGGGGCCCTGGTCTCCATGGGGCATCTCGCCACAGGTTGAAACTGGTTGTGCTCGATCAAGAGAAAGCAGAGAGTTTCCTAAGAAGTCAGGACTGTGATGAATGACAGTTCGGCATCACAAACCGTTATTCTGGCAGGCGTGCTGGGCTAATCTGGAGATGCCCCCTTAGAATGAAGCTCGTTGCAAAGGGATATTTTACCCCCAACTTAGAGACTCAGACACCAAGGGCTGGGGAGGCTGGCCTCTGCGTGCCACCCATGGCCTGTGTCAGGGAGCAGAAGCGGCAGAGACAGAGGTCGAGGGCAGACTCTTGAAGGTGCCATCGGTTGGGTTCTGCTGCCTTTGTGCATGCTGCAGGCGTGCGTTTAGGAAACAGGCCGTTTAGTCTTCTCCGCCCATAGTTTTCTGCCCTGACTCTTCATGAAAAAGGAAATGACATTTTCACTTCCGCCAAATATTTTCGCTGTATCTCTTCTTGGAGCAGAGGGCCGGGCAGGAGTGAGGACAGGGCGGCCGTGCGGAGATGAGGGATGAGCGGCTGGTGAGCTGCCGTGTCGCAGCCTCATTCGGACTCTTAATCATGCGAGAGTTTGACAAATGTGGCTCTTAAAACTCATCTGCCCAGAGACTCGGGTACACCGGGATTATGGGAGATGAATTACAACAAGGTCATGGTCCAACTCAGGGAAGCACCTAAATGGTTGTCACTTCTGGAAGGTGAGTTATTTCCATCTCTGCGTCAGTGTGCTGCTCCCCGAGACCAAGCCATGCTTCACATTAGTCTGACCCCCCAAATCACCTATTGGGTTCTTACGACGTTTTCAAAGTCACGTCTTAAACTGTTTTCATTGGTTCTCACCCCAGAGGTGATACCATCGCCCCCTAAGATTTGGAGATCTGTGGGGAATTGTGGCTTTGCATTGAATGAATGAGAACGTGGGCAGGGATTCCAAACACCAGAAGTGCACGAACAATCTGAGAAAATGAAGTGCTGCCACGTCACCCTGTGTGTGTACAGTGTCCCCTCTAAGGGACTCGAACCCAGGTGATGGGGTTTCACTGGGGGGGGGATCCTTCCTTACCACAGGTGAAACCACTTAGCCATGTCCTTAAAGTGGCCACATCACCCCACCCACCCACCCTCCACCCATTGTATGTAACCACATGCAACTCTCTCTCCCCTCCCCCTCACGCGTGCACGCGCACGCACACAGGCACACACACACACTCTCAGAACCCCCTCTACAGGTCCCAGCGAGCCTTCCCAAGGCTCCTCTGTGCTCCTGCCTCAAGAGGGTTTCCATCTGGAGCTCCAGGAGAGGGGCAGTGGCGCGATGCTATTCCTGCACCCTGTCCAAAGAAGCCCAAGAAAACCCCGTCTGACCTCCTGGTGCCCTCCAGGATGCCAGCCCTGTCTCCTGCGGTAGCCCCTTTGAAGCATCTTAGACAGCGTTGGTTACCATGGAGACAAAGACGCCAGCATTCCGGGCAAGGCTTAAGGCATTTTACAAGAGAAGGGGAGCTCATTTTACAAGGTGGCAACCTCTGCCGTGCACGCGACGGGCCCCCAGAAGGCCGCCTGTGTGTGAAAGCGACACAAACACGCCGGGCGGCGAAGTGGCCACGTAGACCGGAGTCCAGCTGCCCGGTGCCTGGACAATTAAAAACAAATGGCCTCCTCCACTTGGCATGGACGCTCGGAGGGCGTCAATATCCAAGTCGAAGTACCGCTGGCCCCTAATTACTCAGGCTACTTGTTTGAATCGCTTTGTGGCTGAGCTTTCGTAGCCATAAATATTTTTAGCTTCAGGAGTGGCCTATACGTTCGTGTTGCTGTGGCCATGGCAACGTGTGTGGTCATCATTTTAATAACCCCGTCAAGGGCAGGCATTAGAGACCTCACACCTCGGGCTAATTGAACAGCCGCGTTCCTAACGAATAGCATGCCGCGAAATTTCAAATAATTCATGAGGAAATTAAAAACAAATAGAAATGAATCCTCCCAAGCCTGAGGCATGTAAACAGCTTGGCTGAGCTATGGTGTGCACCTCGGGTGTGCGCGCACCGGCTAGGGCAGGGCCAGCGCCCCGGGTGGGAATCCCCCTCCCCCTCCTCCTCCCCGCTCCTCTCCCTCTCCCGCCCTCCCAGGAGGACCAGAGGAGGACAGAAGGCGCTGGGGCCCAGGCAGTGTCCTGGGATGGGAAGGCCACGGCTGATGATGACGTGACGATGACGTGATGACGGCTGCTTGTCGCCCGTGGCAACGGGCTCCCTGACGTCACTGCGGGCAGAGAACTGACTGGAGGTGTCCACCGACCTCTGGATCAGCTGCACAGCTTTCTCCAAGTCCAAAACTGTCCTAAAATAAAAGATTTACTTAAGATAGAAGAAATCTGCTTTAACATTGCGAGAGGGAGAGATGGAAGGAGGGAGAGAGGGAGACAGGGAGGGAGGGGGAGAGGGAGAGAGAGGAGACCTTGTTAGGACGCGTCTGGAATAGCCTGGGGCGGCTGCTCTGTCTGATCGCCCCCACAGAGGAAGTAGTCCGCGGGGATGTCCACCGACCTCTGGGCAGATGAGTCTCTGGGCAGATGAGTTTAAAGAGCGACATTTGTCAAACTCTGGATGATGAAGAGTCCGAGTGAGGCTGCGACGCGGGCAGCTCACCAGCCGCTCATGGCATCCAAGGCCACGGCGCTGGGGGCCGCCGCCTCGCTGGGGGTCTCCCCGCTGTGCCCTGACCTGCGGGAGCTCCTCGGGGCCCCTTCATCAGGGCCCGAACTGCATGTGAGGCTCAGCCCGGGGCCGCGCCCCCACAAAGGCCCCCCCAACTGTTGACTCAGGTGTTAACAGTTGAGCCCAAACTCGGGGAACGTGGCTGCCCCGCGTCCGGCGCCCGCTCCCCTGCGGCGGGAGGTGCGGACAGTTGCTGAGGCGAGCGCGAGGACGGCGGGTGAACGGCACCCCCCTGCCTGCCGCGAAGGGCACCGGGTGGCAGATTTATGGCGGGAGCCGACGCACATCCAGCCCGCGGGGCCTGACCTTTCCGGCGACTTCGTCTGCAGGAGCCGCCGCTTCGTGCCCTTTCGGCGGCGGCCCCGTCAAGTCGGCAGGATTTGGAGCCGAGGCCTGGTCCTCGCGCTGCGTCCCAGACGCACACTTCGTGGCTGCTGTGTGAGCGGCCAGCCAAAGCCGGTGTTCGGAGTATTTGTATTATATTCTGAACATTTGTACCGAATACCCAGACATCCAGGACACAGCCCCTGCGCGCCGGGCTGGGCACGACACACCCCTGCGTGCTGGTGGTGCCGACTTAGGATGGTTCCACTTAAAATTTTGGGGTGTCAGAGCGCGCAGCCATTCGCACTCAGCGCTGCAGATGTGACCCGCGACCACTCGCCAGGCTGTGGCGATGCGGGGACCCTCTCTTGGGAGACTTTCCGTCCAACAGGCTGGGGGCGGGGTTTGGGGGGGTCTTGTCTACCTGGGGCCAGGGAAGCGCGCTGAGTACCCCAGAGGCCGCGGAGGGGACCCGACCCCTTCCAGAGCTCAGCTGCAGCTTATACTGTTGACCTAAGATGTTTTCAGCTTATTTCACTGAGTAAGATCCCCTCTAATTCCATCCATGTCGCTGCAAATTGCATGTGTTTATCTTCTTTGGATGCTGAATAGTATTCCATTGTGTATATGGATCACATCCTCTTGATCCAATCATCTATTTTTCGACGTCTGGGTTGCTTCCATACCTTTGCTATTGTGAACAGTGCCGCAATGAACATACAGGTGCGTGTATCCTTTTGAATTAGTGTTTTTGTGTCCTTTGGGTAGATTCCCAAAAGTGGGATTGCTGGGTCGTATGGAAGCTCCATGTTTAGCAGTTTGGGGAATTGCCATACAGCTTTCCATAGTGGTTGGACCAGTTCACATTGCCACCAGCAGTGTAGAAGAGTTCCTTTTTCTCCACATCCTTTCCAGCATTTGCTGTTGCCTGTATTTTTAATGTGTGCCATCCTCACAGGTGTGAGGTGGTATCTCATTGTGGTTTTGATTTGCATTTCCCTGATTATAAGTGATGTTGAACATTTTTTCATGTACCTGTTGGCCATTTGCTTTTCTTCTTTGGAGAAGTGCTTTTTTAGCTCTTCTGCCCATTTTTTTTTAAATATCGAATGGTTTCACTTATAACAGGACTATAAGGAAACCAAATAGGAGAGAGACACTCAGCGGGGGCAGGGGGGAGGGGAGGGCAAGGGCACAAAATGGAGTAGAAAAGAACACAAGGGACCACGGAGATGGATCATGGGTGAATTGGTGGTGGGTTACCCAAGGGGAATACAAAATGATATAAAAGATATAAATAACAATAAAAATACATACATTAAAAAAAAAGATGGTCTCAGCTTGCGAGTGTGTAGCAGGACCCAGCCCCGTCGCAGGTGGAAGGGGGTGCGGAGACTGGACCGCAATGGGGGTTTTGCCCTGGAAGCAAAGCAATGCTTTTCTCCTTCTAACTATTTATTGGCTCCTATATTCTCACCAGTCTCTGAGCTGGGAAAAGGGAAATTGCTTTTCATCTCTTTTATTCTTAAATGACTAAGATTTTAAAAAAGCATTTAAACAAGACTCATTTCCCCCCTTTTCCTTCATTGCCTTTTTTTAATATCATGAAGATAGATTCCCTTTTAATTTGAAAAATGGGTCTGAAAATGCTTGGCCAGCAGCAAAGGGATGGCTGCCCTTGTTCTGGCTCTCTGGGTCAACACAGCGTGACCAATTCACTCTTCCAGGCAGATCTGCTCCCCACCTTTTTTCAGGAGCAGAAAACTTCCCCCGATCTCTGGGCCGGGGGCTGCTGCTGCTACCGCTCACCTGAGTCTTCTCCCCGCGCGCCCCTAGCTTCAGCCTCTGAACAATCCCCCGCTGGCAAGGGGCCCCTGTGTTACTGGAGACAGTGCAGCGGCGCCTGGGTATGGGGTTCTGCTGTCCCAAGCCCCTCATTTTGGGGAGACCCCAACCACTTCATGATGCTCTGGAGGGCCCACCCCCTACCCCGCATCAGTACTGGGAAGCTTTCCTCTTGAAGGCTGCTACTTTTAGTGAGCGTCCACCCTGGGCTTGTCCAGGGTTCCTGTCCCGAAGCCTTGGAGTGCCCTCGTGACTTTTCTCCCACCTTCCAGCTCCACTGTGCTGGCCACAGTCCCCTGTCAGGTCCTCTGTCTACAGTCCCCTGTCAGGTCCTCTGTCTACAGTCCTGTCAGGTCCTCTGTCTACAGTCCCCTGTCAGGTCCTCTGTCTGTAGTCCCCTGTCAGGTCCTCTGTCAGCTCTGACAGGTCACACCCTGGATTTTGTTTTGTGATTCTCAGGTCGGGCAGAGCTGGCAGACTTGTGCACTGACTGCTCCAGTGTAAAGATGACAGGACAGGAAGGGGAAAGTCAGGAATGGAAGAGATTTCCCTTTTTCCTGATTTTGTGGATTGAACTGGCCTCTACTTGCGCAGTTGTTGTTTCCATGCATGTGTGGATTCTGATGAAATCACTGGAAGATTTGGAAAACTTTTACTGTGACTATCTAGCCATAGACTGCTTCTCCAGAGAGTTCTCCTCCCCCAGAAATCCTCTGCTGCTCTGCAGGCGCCCCCCTCCTCGTCCCTCCTTGCTTGTCTTCCTTCACCCCATCTTCCGGCCACACAGGCCATGAAATGTATGACCTTGGATCCTGTCCGGAGCTCGTTCTTCATTGCTTTGTCATAGTAAGTCTTATAACACTCAGGGGGGCTGAATCAAGGATTCCGGAAGCCCCCGGAAACTGTGACTGTCGCCTCCCTGCATCCCCCATTGCTTTCTTTCTGACACCCCAGCTCTTCCAGGTCTGTGGCTTTAATCTCTGATAGACAGAATAGTGGAGCCCCAAATGTCCACAGCCCAAGGTGAGGACGCTGAGACTCTGAGATGGAGAAAGAGTCCTGGGTTATCTCATCAGCCCCAAACGTCATCATGAATCCCAGTAGCAGGGAGACAGAGTGGGAGGGAGAAGTGAGACGAGGGGAGCAGCGGAAGTGTAGCATGAAGCTGCTGTGAGGCTGGCCTGGGCTGCAGGAGGGGCCACCAGCCATTGAATGCAGGTGACCCCCAAATGCAGGGAGATGGGTTCTCCCCCAGGACATCGAGAAAGGGGGCAGTCCCAATCCCAACATAATTCTCTGTAAAGACTCTCTTTGCTCCCATGCTTTGAAAGACTGCTCAGCACAGAGCCGATGCCCCCACGAGGGGGTCTCCTCCGGGCTTCCCACACAGCTTTTAGGGCAAGTTACAACTCTTTTTGGGCAATTTTTACTAAAATGGCCCACCTAGCCACATGAGAAACAGGGCATAGTGGCTTGTGTGAAACGCACGAGTGCAGACATAGTATCAGGAAGAAGCTCACCTTGATCATTTAGGGGATTATTACTATTTAAAAATTGAGTATAAATTTGACCCTTTAGGGCTGCAGCTATGGCTACTCCCTGAATATAGGCAGGGGTATCATACAAACATATTTTTATAAAATTGGCCAAGCTGCCTGTTCTGCGGATAGGGCGTAGCAGTGTCTGACAAGTAGGACTGGCATTTTCAAAAGCTAATTGCTTGAATAAAATATCTGCTGCTTCCTGATTGAAAACTGTTTTAGACACCACATCCTCTAATCGGGCAACAAAATTTTGAAATGATTCTTCGGCCCCTTGTTTTATCTTACTTATGAAAGCCGAAGAGGTAGTTGTTGTAGGTAAGGAGCGCCATGCCCCTACTGCAAGATTTCTGACCTCCCCTAATGCTCGTGTCTGCCCACTGTGCTTCTTGTAATTATGACTATAGTGGGACTCCCCCCTTCTGTCTATCAGAGATGAAAGCCACAGACCGGAGGAGCTGCGGTGTCAGTGAGAAAGCAAGGGGTGACGCAGGGAGGTGACATTCGCCGTTTCTTACTTTCCAGTATTTTCCTGGCCAGTGGTGTGTGTTTATTTTCTGCATAAAACTTGATGTCAGTTTGTCTCTCGCCAAGAAACTTTCATTGTGGCTCTCACTGGGGTCATGTTAGAGTGATGCATTCAGACAGAAAATTTGAACACCGGCGAGGCTGGGAGGTCCCGCCCACCTCTGCCCTCCGGCGCACCTGATGGTTTTCTGCACGGGACTTTGAATGGCCCTACTTATGTTTCACCCCAAATCTTCATCTCTTGTTACTGTTATAAATGAGCTCCCCAGGCCGCTGCATCTTCTCACCAGTCATTACAGTTTATAGAAACGCTATTGACTACCCTGGGCCCACCTCGCAGCGGCTCTCCAGCCGGAGCTCCAGCGTCTCAGCTCCTTTCATCATCGGCTCCCCAGGAATCTGACGAGGGGGTCTGCACGGGCAGAGTTTTATGTTTTCTTCCCAGTTTTTATGTCCTTCGTTGTTTCCTTTATCTGATCACCTTGATGAATAGGCCAGAAACATGGCGGCTGTGGCAATGGCCTCGGGGAAGTTTCTTCCAGGGCTCTCCCTGCGATGTCAGCTGATCATGGACTTTAGCACGGAGCTCAGAGTCGCCACGTTTCTGTATCAGCATTTTATGTTGGGTGTTGGATTCAGCATTTTACGTTGGGTGCTGGATTCCCCCCTCAAGGAGATGGCCCCTCTCTGTTCAAACGCCTGGACCCGCCGCCCCCCTTTCATGCTCTGGAAATGGTTGGGAGACTCTGAGACTCACCAGCCAAGGTCTCAGGTGCTCCTTCCAGCTCCGCCTCCTGCTCCGTGATCTCGGCGTGGACGTAGCCCGTGTCTCACACGAGCACCTTCTGCAGACGGTGGTGCAGCCGCGCGGCGCTTGGAGGCTGGACTGACACCTGCCCCTGGGTCCTCCCCTAGGCCCCTCTGTCGCTCCCGCCCGGAGCCGTGTGAAGCGTGCCCAGGTCGCTGAGGCCCAGCGTAGGCGTGGACGGGAGGGCACCTGGGGTTCTCCGCCGCCTGGTCCTCAGCTGGGGACTCGAGGCTGGCTGCAGGAGGGCGCCTGCAGGCCCGAACGTGTGCGTGTGGCTTTGTGTGCTGTTTCTTTCTCTGTTGTGACTCAGGGGGCTCACTTTTACGGACATAATTATTAGAGAACAATCCTGTGCAAATGAAAGAGCCCTGCGTGCCGCCTAATTTAGCGGCATTTTTAGATCTTTCAAGGGCCATTTCCCTGCAGGAGGCTCCCACGCGCTGCATTTGGAGGCCTGTGCCTGGGCGAGCGCCCGTCCTGCAGGTGTGGGCACCAAGGGGGATGCGCAGGCAAGTTGCAGCCTCTTCTTTAAAAAAAAAAAAAAAGATTTATTTATGCATAGAAGAGCTGGGGTATTGGCCAGGGGTGTGGGGGATCCCCCAGAGATAGAGTGGGGAGCAGAACAGGTGGATCTACTGAAATCCACTGCTGAGGGGAGCAGCGGGGAGACAGGAGAGGTCTGCTGTGCCCTGTGGGAAGCTCCCCGGCCGGGGATTGAACTCGTGCTGCAGTGGCTGCGGACAGCTTCATAGGCTGCGACTTAGCCCCTGCGCCCCCAGGGAGGCCCATCTCGATTCCCAGGGCAGCTGCTCTGTCTCTAGTCTTATTCTGATAACTCACCCAGGGCACTCAGCTGAGGGGCTCCCGGAGGCCAACCACGGGGGCTCCACACCCAGCACGCTCGCTCAGGTACTGCCCCTCTCTGCCCCGTAATATGGTCAGTTACTGGTTGCCTGAGGCCGGAGCGGGGGCTGCAGGAGGGGAGGTGCCGGAGCGGGTGGGGGTCGCCCTAGAAGTCAGTGGCGGCGCCAGGAGCTGGCACTTTGTTGTCAGCAAAACCGGGAAGCCCCAGGAAGCTTTGAAGCCGGGAGAGAGGATCCCAGACTTGTGCTTTTAGCCCCCGGATGCTCGGAGACAGTGGCCTAGGGGCGAATGTCTGCGCGCCTGGCGCCTCAGACACCCGGGGCCGCGTGGCGCTGAGCCTCAATTCCAGTCCTGAGAGGCTCCTTTTCGATCTCTGCTTTCCTCTCCCTGCAGGCGGCCGACAGGTGGTGACGGCTGCGACTTGTCGTCACTGACACTGGGAGATAGGGCGGGAACAGTGCAGGGAGGCCGGGAGGCTGGCGGGCAGATGCACAGGCCCTTCCGCCCGTTTCTGTCTGGCTCCTTCTCAGTCTGAAAGAAACAAGCTGGTCGGGAGAAACAGAGCTGCACGCAGAGGCTGGACTCCAGACAGCTCGCACTGACCTGCCCGGAGCCCCGTCTGCTGCCGGCTGCGCGGCGAGGACGAGGCGTGTCCAAAGAGCGCTCGGCTGCGAAGGCGCTGCGCGTGCGGGGGTCTGGGCCTGGGGGCTGGACCCTCACCCACGACGGGGGAGACTTCGGGTGCTCTCCTGGGAAAGTACCGTCCTCTCTTCTCGATCACACTAAGCCCATTAAAGGTCTTTCACGCTAAATCTGCTGTATCTTTATGCGGCAGGTGGCGGAACCCATTGAGAGCATGCAAATTTGGGATCTCGGGGTACCCCTCCATCTGCGCACTAACAGGTTGAATTGTTTCCCTCCCCAAAGCTGTGAAGACGTCCTACCCGCTAGCACCCGCGTATGTGGCCTTTGAGGTCAGGTCACATGCGGTGACATGGCTGAGGCTGGCTCTAACATGGCTGATGTCGTTACAAGACGAGGGAACTTGGACAGGGCTTAGGGATGCACAGAGGAAGACCAGAGGAGGAGGTGGCCGGAGGGTGGGCGCCAGGGTCTCGGAGGCCAGAGGCCAGGCCCCTCCCGGAGCCCCGTGGAGAACACGCTCTGCCACACCCGACTTCGGGCCCCCACCTGGGGGGCTGGGGGAGAAGGAATTCGGCTGTCTGATGTCTACAAGCATCTCTGGGAAGCTGACCCGGCCGTGAAACAAGCGGCTGGCAGAGTTGGAAATGACCGTGGACGTGCCCCGGCCCGCCTGGGCCACCTGTGGGGCACGATCTCGCCATGAGCCCGCTTCCCGGGGTGTGATCTGCCCCATCACATGAGCCGGGATGGCTGGACGTGGCGCCTTTGGGACGGGCAGCTGCCTGTCTGCTCCCGGGTCTCACAGACGGGCTGGGCAGAGAGAGGTGCAGAAGACGGTTGTTGAGCAATGTAACCGTCACATCCAAGCTACTGAGCATCTCCGCTAGCAAATCAAAATAGAATGGTGGGTGCAGGAGTGGAGGTCGCCAACGTATGCCAAGAGAAATAAGTCTACACCCAGAATTATGCCCAAGCCCATCAGCGCCCAGGAATGCGTGTCTGGAGTCGTTCGAATACTGAGCTTGCAGTGGTGACGGCTGCCATAGATCGCAGCTTGTGTTCGCTCAGTGCTGGGTCTTTGTTGATATTTGTGTTTCTAATAAAGCAGGTTACTGTGAAGACAGCAATTGTGCATTCTAGATTCAGGGGTATAGTTGTGACAAGCTCTTCTTTCCACAGCTGCCTCACTGCAGGACCCCCAAATCCAGCTTAAATGCCGAGATTCTAATTAGCACTTATTACATTTTTTTTCATGAATTAATTCTGATTCGTCATCTTTTAAAGTGATTTACATAATGAGGTGAGGTTCATATGTTTGCTAATGACACGGTTACCTTTCGAATCTTCTTAATTTCTTCATTTAAATCCATACTTCCAGCCAGTGTCAACTTCTCTTCTTTCTGATGAATTTCCTTTCCCATTTCTTTCAGAGAAACCGTCTTTTAAGGAATCCTTTCAGCTTTTGCCAGTCTGGAAATATCCTCATTTCATGAGCATACCTGTTAATGTGTAATCTGGTATACCCTATGGACAGATATGCACACACATGTGACATGTGATAAGCCACATATGACACATTTGTTTCTGGACACAGAATTCTAGTTTAATCTTCCTTTCTGTCCTTTGAAAATGGTGCCTCTGTCTTCACACCTGCATGGTTTTTAACAAGAAATACGTTGTGATTCCTAGAACTCTCTTTGTCACATCTTTCTTGACTCTGACTTAAGATTTTTCCCCTCGGGCAATTTGATTGTGACATTTCTCTGTGTAGTTTTTCTCCTGTTTCTTGTGCTTAGCTTTCATTGAGCTCTTTGATCGAGACCAGTGGGTGCGATAGGGGTGGACTTGCCCACCCCACGCAGAAATGACCCCCAAATAAAATTAGATGTTCAAGGGTATGTGGATACTGCCACTCTCCAGAAATGTGAACCATGGTCCATATAAGAACTGGTGTCAATTTCCAGCCTGCAGAAACAAGACAGCTATACCTGTGTACGCTGGTGTCCAGAGGCGACATTCAGCGGATGCTGTAGAGAGATAGTTAACACTTTGAACATATCCCTGACTTACCGCTAACACCGGATGCGATTATACACAGCAGCATAAAGAAATGTACTCCGTTCTGAAAACAAAACAAGCACACAAGAACTGACCATCAAAACCTTTTTATCCTGGTGCCTGTATGACTGGTATTACCAGCTGGTTTTACTTTCTAATTTTCTCTACAAAGAATATATCATTTTGGGCCTCCCTGGTGGCCTAGGGGTCAGTCTTAGGCTATCACCCCCATGGCCTGAGTTTGATCCCCAGCCAGGGAGCTTCCCACGGGGCGCAGCAGACCTCCCTGTCTCCCCACTGCCCCCTCAGCAGTGTATCTTAGTAGATCTGCCTGTTCTGCTCCCCATTCTGTCCCTGGGGGATCCTCTCACCCCCCCCGCACCTCTGGCCTGCACCCCAGTTCTTGTATGCATAAATAAATAGAAATCTTTTAAAAGTATATATCATTTGTATTCATTAAAAAGTATGTAAAATTATTATTTTGATAAGACAGTGCCTGGCATGATTGCTCTGAGATCACAACTAAACTGTATTAGCATCCCTTACAAGAACACTTCAACCTGACATGTCCTGGTTTATGCTTTTCTGGAAGTGCCCTTCCCCTCTGCGGGCTATTTCAAAGCAATATTGACTTCATGCCATCTCAGTTATAACTTTATTTTATTGTTGCTGTGTATAGTTCATTTGGCAAAAATTGACTAAGATATACTAGGTGGACAGATGGACTTGCCAAGGTCGTAAACCATTTAAAAATCAGGAAAACTATTATTTTGCAGTTGCCAGATGAAGGGACAGAGTCACGTGCAGGAGCACGGGCTAAGGGTCTGGGAAGGAGCTCACTGAGGTGTATTTCAAAACTCAAACACCCATCCTACACTGACCTCCAGAAACCAATCCAGTCCCAGTGAGTCTTAATCCTAAACTGTCCAGCCATGAGGCCCCAGCTTTGCCGTTTATTTCATCCATAAACAAAACATACACAAGTGACACGTTCCTAATGTTGCCCCCTCCTACTGGAAGTTATTTAACACTTTGTGTGCCGGTGCCCTTTAAATTTACCAGCCCTTGGGGCCGGCCATCTTCTGTGCCACCGCATGAATGGTAGAAGCATTCAATAAAACACACACAACTCCTGAACTACTGGATATTAAAAAAACCCATAATATCTCTCATAAAACACCTTACACTTTCACCAAAACAATGTGTAAAGCTTCTAGACTGAGTACGATCAAAGAAATAGCTCCTAATAGTTCCAAATAAATGCACCGTGGCATGAAACACCGGAGACTAGATGAACACGTATGAATACGTGAGCGGCCACCTGATACTGGTGACAAAAAACACGTGCTAATACATGAGCGGACCACAGAGTGTTAAAACCCAAGCACATCCTTTTGCACGGCCAGAATGAAGTTAGTTAATGCACTGGACAACCCCGCTTGTCAGGATCCCTTTGCAGGGGCCCCGGGAGATGTGCTGTAACTGCTGGAGGCTTCCGAAATTCCAGCCCCAGCTGCTAACCTGCCTGCACCCGCCGGCCAGCGGAAGTCCAGCACCACCGCGGCTTTGACTGCCCTCCCTGTCACTCTCCTTCCCTGAGGTCCCTCTGGTTGTTGAAATTGAGACACCTGCAAAAGGCACCGGGGCTGACCCATCGCCAGCTGGGGGCCCGGCAGTGGCGTCAGTGACCAGGAGGAGCAGACAGACCGACCACCTCTGCCCAGCGTGCCCTCCGCTCTCAAGGGGGCCAACGAGGAGCTGTGGACACAAGAGCTGCATTTTGTGCCCAGTAATGATTTTTCTGTTAGAGAAAGGCAGTCGAAATTGGCACGCTTGTCTGAGGCTTTTATTAAAGGTCACCTGTCGCGGCAGAGAGAGCCGGGAGGGAGGAGGCGATAATCACCTTCCTGCCCTGTGCCTCCCGCGGTGGTGAGACGGACTCACACCTCACACCCCGGGCATTCGGGCACGGGCGTCGCGGGGCTTCCTGCGAGGGGCGGAATCTTCGGTGTCGGCCAGGTGTCGCCGCTCCCGTCCTGCCGAGATGCTCGTTGGCTGAGTCCGGAAGATGGTTTAGCAGGAATGATGGGCCCTATCCCTGGGCACCCCGACAGAGAGTGCAGGCGGCTTCTCTGCAGCCAAGGAGGCTGCATGGAGACACAGACAAGGCTTCGCGAAGACTGACAGGACGCTCTCGGCCTGGCCTGAGTGAGCGCGGCTCCTCAGGCGCACTTCGCTCCTGCGAGATCAGCTGACGACCGAGGTGGACCCACTGTCGGTGAGACGCAGGTCTGCCTGGCTAGAGCGAAGCTCTCTGCAGCCCAGCTCCGTCACCCAAAGCTCCTGTGTTGAAGAAACAGGCTTCCACTGGCCAAGGAGCTGCCATGAGCCCTGCCCGCCAAAGGGTGAGTTTCCCGGGGGCCAAGGAGAGAACTTGCAGGGTCCTGGGGCTGGATCAGCCCAGCCCTGGTGATCCCACCCCAGCGGGGCATCCTGGATGTCTGGGGCTGCTCAGCGCCCCGGAGCTGACGTGTGTACAACATGAGACCACTGACTCACCTCTTGGGGCCCAAGTGTTGCTCAAGGTCGTGACTGAGAAAAGGCACCCCAAGGTCAGAACGCTGGAGCTGCATTTCAGGCTATTTGCTCGATGTCTGAGCCTCTGTCTCTCTTTCCTCACCACTAACATGGGCTAAAAGTCAGTGTTGACAATGGCCTTGGTGGTGAAGTCTAAACAAGTCCAAGTAAAGCAGGTGCTCACCAGTTGGTAGCTACTAACTTGGGTGCATTTTCACAGGATTTTATGTTTATTGTTTTTTAGACTGAGCTAGATTGGACAGAGACTGCATTAGCTTTTTTTTTTTTTAAAGATTTATTTTTTATTTATACACACAAGCTGGGGTACAGGCCAGAGGCGTGGGGCGGCGAGAGGGTTCACCAGAGACGGAGTGGGTAGCAGAACAGGCAGATCAGAAACACACTGCTGAGGGGAGCAGCGGGCGAGGCAGGAGAGGTCTGCTGCGCCATGTGGGACTCTCCCTGGCTGGGCGTCGAACTCGCGTCGCTGCTGCCGACAGCTCCACAGCTCAGTGCTCAACCGCTGCGCCACCGGGGAGGCCCGAGACTGTATTAGCTTTAAGGGAACAATAATGACCCCATCATATCCAGGTATCTCCACCACCTCTACAGCTGCAGTGTTTTTGCCTGATGGAACTTGGGGTCTCCTCTCTCGGCGTCTTGCAGCTACACCTCAAAGAATAAGTCACTTGGCTTCCAGGGCTTATTCACCTGGTTGCTGGAGGGTTTCAAACTTGTCGGGGTCCTTGATAAAGACTTCTCACGGTGCCGAGGCATTTGGGGAACCCCGGCTGTTGTTTTTAACAATCAGATGATCCGTCGCATTTTCATCTGAAAGTTTTTCTCTAACTGCAATGCACCAGGTTTTTGCACAGGCCGGGGGCGGAGGTTTTATCATCAACATTACTGGGACGTCTTTATTTTGGAAATGAGCATCTTTACTTTGCACAAAATGCAACTGAGATGGTGAGAGATTTCAAGATTTGTCCAGGATCATTTTGCTGGTTTTTGCAGAGCCGGGACTCAAAGGAGAATCCCCTTAACTGGGTGGATCAGTTTCCACAGAAGACTTGCTAGTTTTTCATGTCTTCTTATTCTTTTCCCCCATCAGAAACAACACCCACAGCTGTGACGTTTGTCTAGTTAAACTTGAGGGTATTTGAGACGAATCGAGTGTGAGTCATCTCCCTGGTGAAACCTTCTGATTCCCATTTGTTCTCGTTTTTTAGAGACTATTTATCTGTGTTCAAGAATCAAGATTTTCCTGTAAAAGCATAAAAAAGACACTTAAATAATAGAACCTACCAGCCGGCATATGTGCAGATCCAGCAAAACAAACTACTTTTTTTTAAAAAAGGAATATGCATTTTATTACTGACGTCACCTGAACTGAGCGGAAGGGTGGGAGCGCAACCAGTTAAGTGTGGAGCTATCGGTGGCTGCAGCACGAGTTCGATGCCCAGCGGGGGAGATTCCCACAAGGCACAGCAGACCTCTCCTGCCTCGCCCGCTGCTCCCCTCAGCAGTGTGTTTCTGATCTGCCTGTTCTGCTCCCCACTCTGTCTCTGGTGAACCCTCTCACCACCCCACGCCTCTGGCCTGCACCCCGGCTTGTATGCATAAATAAATAAAAAAATTGAAAACTCCTCTCACTTACAAAAAAAAAAAAGAGTCACCATTCAACTAAGAGAAACGCAAAGTGGCTGGAAATTTCCTGGGTGTGCTGCTTGTCCACAGTCGTCGCTACGGCAACCGTGACCCCCTTCCCAAACAATAAGGTCTGTGATAGATGGGGTGACAGGCTTCCTCATACACACAGAATAAAATCTTGCCATGCCTGTTATTTGGGGCTCAGACTTTTGGGAGCGATCCCACTGCGCCCGCCGGTGTGACAGTTAAATCTCTCTCTCCACCTCTCTGGCTGTCAGATATTTCTGGGAAGTTGCCGTAATAGTCGCTGCTGTAGTGAGGAGAGGGGAGTAAAGAAGCTGCGTTTCCAGAGTGAGAGGTGGGCCTGGCCAGACTGAGCTAGCCGGAGAGCTGGGAGCGGCCTGCTCGCCTGACGCGGGGTTTGCCCTTGTGGGGAGAACAGAGTGCAGAGGAACACAGGAGCGTCAGCGTTGCAAGCGCCTGTCTCAGAAGCGGGCCCAGGCGGTGTGGCAGCTGAGCCATACCTGCCTTTGCTTCGTTTCCACGGCGATCACCAGATGAGCTGAAGAGCAACTGTAGGCTTCAGTCACCATGTGGAAAATGAGTAGTTTGGAGAGTTCCAAGAGTGTCCACAGTAGACTCGTTTTCAAAAGGGGAATTTCTCCTGTGAGCGACTTTCGCGCCCTCGAGCTCTCTTCTGGAAGCGGTAGGCCCGTTCTCTTCCTGCAGCACGTAATCTTGTCCCCTGTGCTGAGCATGATCCGGAAAGAGAGAGAAACGTATCGAATGGTCTCGCTTATAGCAGGAATATCGGGGAACCAAATACGAGAGACACTCAGTGAGGGAGGGGGAGGGGAAGGGCTCAAAATGGGGAGAAAAGAGCACAAGGGACGACGGTGATCACAAGGGACGATGGTGATGGGTCACCCGTGAATCGGTGGTGGGTTACCCACGGGGAATGCACAATAATGTAAAAGATACAAATAATAATTAAATATATTAAAAAAGTAAATAAATAAACTTGTCCCCTTTGCGTCAGGAATAGCGGAAGCCCTGAGGGCCCCGGGGCAGGCAGCCTAGCTGATCCCGAGGCCTGGCCTTCCCGGACGGGTGTCCCTCTACACAACACGGTAAACATTTCTGAATGTCCAGTCAGCGCCGTGCCGCCCCGGCAGCACCGACCTCACGACAGCTGCAGGATCACACGCCGCCAGGCCAGGCCCCTGCGCCAAGGCGGACCTGGCGCTGGCACCATTCTTAGCGCCCGGTCAAACCCCTCCCCGTGACGGGGTTTCCTGATCAGCCCCGTCGCTCGGCCTCTGAGCCACATCGGCTCTCGGAAACCCCACACTTGGCCCAAACGATAGGTCTTTATTCTTGTCATTTCTAAAGCAAGCTTGGATTTTTTGTGTCAGTGATGGCCTTGGCCAAAAAGTAGTATTTGCATTTACGTCGTGCCCGTGGCAAGACCAGAGGTGGCCAGAAAAATCCTTCTGCGTTGATTCATCCCCCTTGTCGCATATTCAGAAATATAAAGATCGGAAAGTAGCTGAAATGTTTACAAGCATGTGGAGAGTTACCAACTTCACTCGACACCCAGAAATGCTAGTAAAGGGAGCCGAGGGATTCGTCCCCCTAGTTCTGGGAAGACAGACACTTACTGACGCCAACTAGAAGCAAGAAGGAAACAAGCAGAGGAATGACAGAGAAACAAAGACGTGAACAAACCGAAAACTTCGGCAAGGGCGGCAGAGCGCTAAGACAACTGGGAAGAATCCCCTCAGTCTTTTGCAAGCCTTGCACACAAGGCCTGGCGTGTAGGGACCGACTTGATCGGGGTGCACTATGTATCCCCACACTTGCTAGGGGGACCGGGAGCCTGCGTCCTGGAGTGAGGGTGATCCGGAGAGGACCACTTGGCCTGCTGCCCGCCCCTCCCTGCTCTGTCCACCTGTGGACGGAGGGTGCCAGCCTGGCTGGTCTCCTATGGCACTGTCAGCGGCGGGGTTTGCTGAGGCAGCTCGTTTCATTAGTCCCCGCGAATTGTTTAGGGCGCTTTTCCACAGTCGTTCGCGGAGATCCTCCAGCTCACTGGGCGATGCTTTCAGTTAATCCCCTAAAGGAGCTCCTCACACCTCCACCTCCACGAGCCTGCTCACGGGTGCTTAGCGGTGAGCGGCTGATTTGCTTCTCTCTAGACTCCACAATTACACATCGGCTGGGGCGACTCAAGCACACCCAGAGCAGATTAGGTGGGCTCCTTTTCCAAGTATTCGGACTAATATAAGATTTAGCAGCTATTTTTGCATCGAGGCTTTCCCATGGTTGGGGGAACTGGGTGCAGAGAGGCACCCACATCCGTCTTCAAAGCTCTCGTGCCACACACCCCCCCTCCAAGGATGGGTGGGCACTGGTCACGGAGTGGACAGAAGAAACAGAAGCAGCCTCTGTTTAGCCCCTGGGGGGTTCCCTTGTACACTTGTGAGCTACCACACTCTTTTTGAATGTTTTAGCTTCAAATACCACTGTGCATTGCTGAGAGGTAGGAAATTGATTGGCTTCGCTACGCTAAGTTAGTTCTGCAATCCTGAGATCATTGCTTACAAGTCCTAATTACTGTTGTCGTCCATTCTTCTGGATTTTCTACTTAGATGAGCCTGGGATCTATGAGCAAAGGTGGTTCTACATCTTACCGCCCAATCCACACACCCTTTATTTCCTCTTACTGTCTCGTTGCGTTATGACCCAAAGAGGTAGGTACAAGTGTTAACGTGTCTTAGAGCTGAAGACACCAAGACTCACAAAGTTCTGGAACTTGTTTAAGGTCATGCAACATGTAACTATTAAGATTAGGATTCAAACTCAGGCAGGCTGGGCCCAGGGGTATTGGACTTTACTTGAAGCATGTCTTAGAGAGAGGTGGACACCTCAAATTGAATAAACAAAATGATTTGAATAAACAAGATGGCACTTAGGAAGAGTGTGTCTAAAAATGACATAGGTAGGTTCTTTTATTTTTTAAAGATTAATATAGGGAGCTTAAATGTCTGTCAAGGACAGTGCAGAAAATCACGCTGGCCAGAGTTTTGGAAGTGGTGGAGACTGTGGCGATATGAACAGCCCCAGCCCTGTCCGAAGGTAACAGCTGTTCTTTTTCTTTTCTTAATGCAGGCAGACCTTGTCTTATTACACTTTGCTTTACTGCATTTTGCAGATTTTTAAAAAACAAATGGGAGGCTTCTGCCCCCCTGCATCTTGCAAGTCTATTTTCCCCAAAACTTTGGCTCATTTTGTGTCCCTGTGTCATGTTTAGTTAAGGTGTGCACACTACGAGGTCATCACACTATTGCCCACCTTGAGGCCAGTGCAGTGTAAAGCACCTTGCACGCTCTAGAAAACCAAAAAGTCCATGGACTTGCTCGACTGTGTGGTCACTTTGTTGCTTTCATCTAGAACCAGACCTGCGATGTCGCCAAGGTGTGTGGCGTCGCCAGGCCGAATGTGGTTCCCGGACGGATATTCTTTTGTCAAGAGAAGGCAAAAACCCAGAATTTGATATGAACCCCCCACCTTGCCATTTAGAAGACAGGCGACAAAGTCCACTCTTTCTTCTTAGCATCGAGCAGGCTGAGAACAGGAGAAGCACAGACCCCTGGGGCAGGTGTGGCTGCAGGTGTGAGCTCACAGCTCCAGGTTTGGCTTTCGCTGAGGACGTGAATTCTGCCGCCCTGCTCCGGTGGCTTGTCTGTGCAGAGGGGAGTGGAGCTTCGCTTCTTGGGATGCTGGAAGGCACCTAAGCCAAACCCCGGGGACCTGGTTTGGACCTTTACGGCACGGACGGCACACCTGAGCCTGGGGGCTGGGAAGAGGGAACTGGCACAATTGCCCACGTGGCTCAGCGTGCGCTACCCCGCCCCAGGCCCGCAAGGGCTCTTAGGACCCAACGCCGGCTGGGGTCCAGCTCCACCACCGCCCCAGCTCTGAGGAGTTTAAAGCTCACCAACAAATTCCAGAGCGAAAACCAGTGCTCCTGGAGATGGCATTGCAGCCTTGCTCCGCACTCTGGGGGGGCCTCGCGCTGTGCCGGGGGTGCCGCGTGGAGCTGAGCAGGGGCGCGGCCGAGGCCGACCGGGCTGGCCTCCAGGCTGAATGGTCAGCCTGGCCGAGTTTTACTGTCGCCCGCGCTGTCCCTGAGCCCTAAATGGACCCTCGGAAACGTGCCTCGCAATATTACAAAATGAAAATCGAGTTTGACTCAAAGATAAATCAATTTTTCTATAAGCAGAAAGGAGGATGTTTGGTGTTTCCTTAACTCAAGGCGCGGCTCCACTCTGCCAGTTCGATTAAATTATGGCATATTCAGAAAATAGAAATTGTGCTGTTGGATCAGGAGGGATTGTGTCCAATTGAGGCAGGGAGGGCAAGCGGCGTCGGGGAGGCCCCCGCTGAACTGGGGGTGCGAACGGGGTCCGGGGGACTTCCCTGGGCTGGAGGAACCGCAGCTGTTGGCCTTGGAGCTGAGTTTTGCTGTGATTGTTTTTTTAAATTTGTCAGCAGGAAGTTTTCAGCTTCACAACGGCAGCTTCACACCGGCTTTACAGACTGGCTCTGCCGTGGGAGGGCCACTGGGGCTCCCCGGGGCACTCTGGGTGCCGAGAGGTCGAGTCCTCGCGTGTCCTGGAGTTTTAAAAGTGACAAAATAGAACAGACCCACCTTAAGGACGTCGCCTCTTCCCTGAGCTTCGTGCCTCTGTCCCCTCCCTGGGGTGCGGGGCCGTTAGACCCTGGAGCAGGGCAGGCGGTCTATGGAAATGTGGGTGTTCGGTGCCCCCCACAAAACTGACTTACATTAAACCGCCTGGTGAGAAGTGACCCCCACTGGAGCTCTCCTTGGTCCTCTCTGGGGCTTGAAGCGGTGGACTTTTGGGGGACCCCACGCCCGCCCAGGAGGGGACAGTGACTCCCTTTTCGCCGACAGCCCCATCCACGGCTGCTGCATCGTTAAGGCCAGACCAGCGCGTTTCCATCTCGGCATTTACGCCTCGGAGAAGACGGGGCTGAGCCCAGGGCCCCCTCTCGCCCGGATTCTGCTTCTTCCTGCGCTGGTCCTGGCATCCCAGGCCCGCGGTCAGCTGAGGCTGGAGGACCCCGGGAGGAAGCACGTGTGGACCGGAGGCCCTCGCCGCCTCCACTCTGTTCTGTAGCCTGTGCACACATTGAGCGCCTGCTGTATGCGGGGCGATTCGGATTGAATAGGAAAGACGCGACCCCGGGGCCTCCGCGGCAGCGGTGCGCGCACCCGCTCAGGCATCACCCGGGCAGGAACCTTCGCCCAGATGAGCCGCCACGCAGCGTGCGGCGCATGCAGGTCCCTGCATGGGGTGGGGGCCCCGCCGCCCCATCAGGAGCTCCCAGGCGGGGATGGAGCTTTGTGGTGGCCTCTGCAAGGCGGGAGAGGCTCCCTCAGTGGCCTCGCATCCATCCGGAGCTTGCTGGGGAGGGTGGGAGCGGAGGGAGCAGACCCAGGGCGGGGAATCCGGTGCCGGCCTGCGGAGGGGTCGGGCCCAGGGGTTTGGAGGCCACCGCCGCAGCGGGGAGGGCCCAGTTTATTCTCCGGCCGTCGCAGAAAGTGGGGCGTTTCCGCTTCGGTTAGAGCCTGAGCTGTCGCTTCATTATGTCCGCCTGCGGGGATTGCTGAGAACACTCTTCAGTGTCTCCCTTGCCCGCTTCGGGGGCTCCCTTAGGGCCCGGAATTTATACAGTTAAAGACCACGCAGGTCCAGGCCAAACCGCTCCCTGCCCAGCGCCGGCTGAGCGGACCCTGAAGCCCGTTCTGCGGACGCGTGTTAATCCCGCTGTGCCTGAGAATCGACCATTTTCTGTATTGGGCTTTCACGCTTTCTTTTCTAAGTCTTTCCCAAATGCTCCTGGACTTTGGGGGGCTGACGGGGGAGCCCCAGAAGGAACGGGCTGTTTGTTTCTAACAGCTTAATTGAAATTTAATCCACATACACAAGACATCCCGCTGAGTGGTTTTGAGTCTGATTCCAGAGCATTCCAGCACCCCTCAAAGAGACCACGCATAGGTGAGCAGTCACCCCGCCCCCCAGTTCCTCCTCCCAACCCTGGCAATCGCTCATCTGCCTCTCCAGGTGGCTGGTTCCGAATGATGTCGGCGTTCACAGGGCAGCGTTTTCGGCGGTTCGCACTGGAGGCTGCGTGCTTCAGGTGATGGTCGCCTGTGGAGCTTCCTTTTAGCCTCGTGCACATCATACCCAACAGCTGAGCTCTCTTTCAGAGCAGGCGCCCTGATAGTCTGGGGCTCCTGGCACCCCTCAGTTGGGAGCTAGCAGTGGGGCCTCAGCTCCAGTATAGATACGGCCTTGAGTTTACAGCTGTGCCTTAAATACAGGCGCCTTTGGTGTCTTAAGTGCATCTTTTTTTTAAAAGATTTTATTTGTGCACACAAGCTGGGGTGTAAGCCAGAGGTGCGGGGGGTGGGAAGATTCACCAGAGACAGAGTGGGGAGCAGAACAGGCGGATCCACTGAAATCCACTGCTGAGGGGAGCAGCGGGGAGACAGGAGAGGTCTGCTGCACCCTGTGGGAAGCTCCCTGGCCGGGGATCGAACTCGTGCTGCAGTGCTGCGATAGCTTCGTAGGCTGAGACTTAACCTGTTGCGCCACCAGGGATCTTAAGTGCCTCTTAAGAATAATATGTTGGAACAGATCTTGAAGCATTTTCCTTTAGTTACATCTTGGTTCTTACTGACTGTCACTGAGGGCTTCGGTAAGCGTCGTGCTAGAGCTCCTCCCAGGGAACGATGCGGCCGTTTCTGCGGTGCGTGCGTGCGAGACTTACCCTACACCTCTCTTTCTCTTCTTTCCTCCCCTTTTTGCCCTTCTCGTTATCTTTTTCAGCCCTTGAGTCTCATTTCCTCCACTCCAGTGGCAGGGCACGTGGGCTGATTGTCAGCAGGGATCAGAAATCATACCTTAGTATAACTCTACGCAGCGACTCTGCCCTCCTATTTCTGGGCAGACCCCTCCCTGTCTTTGCTGAGCCCCCTTTTCGGGACAGAAACCCACTTCGTCAGCCCCAGCCTCGTCTGTCCCTGCCTTACGGGGACGGATCTCAGAGCTGCCTGGCCCAGCTGGTCCCCCCCGGCCGATGACACAGGAAGAGAGCAGAGTTTCCTCTAGGCCATGATGGGGCCCGAGGATGGAAAACCCTGGAAGTCATCGTGGAGAGCCCAGCGTGTAGGCGGGCAGGCAAGAAAGCGCCTTCCCCAGGACACACCCCCGGCCCCTGGCAGGAGCATCCGTGTAGCCCCTTGAGTGGGCCGAGGAGACGGCGTTTCTCCAGCTGAAGGGCACAGGAACTTACACGCTCACATCAGCTGGGGTTATAAGCTTTGCCAGCAAACAGCTCTACTGGAATTTAAGGAAACCCTAGCAGGTGTTCAGGTTAGCAGCAGGTGAGGACTGCCCCTATTACGAGTCAGAGGCCCGGGACCCACGGGGTGTCCACGCCCAGCTGTGCAGCAACTTCAGGGCACCCCCCAAAATGCCTACAGGACAGCCTGCGCTCCAGAAAGCCAGGGTACATTAGACATTCTAGAACATTCCAGAACATTTTAGAGGTTCCCTTCATTCCACATCCTTAGCTTAGATGACAATGACCCACGAATCCATCATTTGGGGACTTATGAATTTGGTTTTGGGCCAACTGAGGAAAAATGGGTGATGAACTGTGGTCAAAGCTGGAGCAGCCCAGACGCCAGGTTGTCCCTTGAGCCGCGAGCCCGTCTACTCTCCCCACGGCACTGGCTGAAATGGGGGCAGATGGACACAGGGTGTCCAGTCCCTTTGCGGTCACCAACTGAAAGCGGGTGGGGGATGGGGCACAACTGCCCAGACTCTGAGGCAACAGCCACCAAAAAGCCCCAAGAGGCCAAAAGGCCAAAACCAACAAAGGACAGCACCTGCTGGGAGGACAGAGCACTGTCTGTGGGTCTCACCCGCGTGCACAACTGCAAGAGACTTCAGGCTACAGGAACAACGGCAGCAAACATGGGGTTTATTGTACAAACGGGGGAAACAGAGCTCACTGCATCCTGAGGTAGCGGCCACCTCCCCCATAATGCATCAGTGATGGCAGCTCTTTGTGAGGTGCTGGGTGAGACCCGCACACGGCCTCTGGGACACCAGGCCCAGGGCCCCTGGGGCTCCTCTCAGGCTACGTCAGAGACAGGACCAGAGGCCCCGTCTCCGCAGAGTCCTTCGGCTTCTCTTCCTCCTCGGAGGGCGGCTGCTGGGGCTTCTTTTCTTCTTTCTTCTCGGAGGCCAGGAGCAGACTGTTCTCTTCTCTCTTCAGAGTCTGGAACTGTCGTCTTTCTTCTCCTGGGGGGCTGGTGTCGTCATCGTCTTCTCCTGTTCTTCTCTTCAGGGGCCTCCTTCTCTCTCTGGGGCTGGCTTCCTCTCTTCCTCCTTATCCCTTTTTCCTTTTTTTTTCTTTTTTCCTTTTCTCCCCTCAGGTCCCTCTGATCCTAGCTTATATCCTCTCCCAGAGGACCATCCACAAGTCTGACTGGGCCATTTTTCAATCCTGGAGCTGATTGGACCAACCCATTAGCTCCTAGCACCTGATTTGTCCATTCAAAATGGCAGTTACTGGGCAGGAGCAACTGACTTATGGTGGAGCAGCGGGGTGAGAGGCACCACTGCTCCTGCCAGCTCCTGCTGCTAAGGCAGTTTGGTTCCCGTAACAGAGCCCGTCGTCCACTCTCCCCACAGCACTGGCCACTGCCGTCTCGGTCTACGCGCCTGACATGCTGCTGGCATCCACCCCGAGAATGCTTGGCCAACGGTTGGCCCCATAGAGTTTTTATTTTTCCCAGAAGTTTTGCACTTTTCTGCTTTATTTGAGATCCAGTTTGAGTCTGTGTTGGTGGGAAATGTGCAGTTTGGATGGAGGTCGTTTGTTCCCCAGCGGCCAGAGGCTCTAGCAACGCGGGCTGAGAAAGCCCCTTCTCCCCACACCCTCTGACTTGTTTTTGCTGCTGCGTCACAATTTGAGAGTCTACCTGAGCTCACCCCCACCCCCATTTCCTTGATCCGTGTGTCACCCCCACCTGAACCCCAGGCTCCTGACGACTGTCTCTGTAAATCCCACTCTCTCATTATAAGTCCTCGTCAGCGATGCTAATGAGCGCCTCACTGCCTCGTCTACAGGGAGTCAGAACATCCTTCAGGTACCAACGGCAGCAGACTTCTTTTTCAGAATAATTTCATATTAATCACATAACAAGTTGTGGGTTTTTAAAAATCACCCTCCACTGGTACTTAATTACAATACCCATCTTTTTAATTGCAAATTAAGTAGCGACATACTTTGGAGATCTTTTCATTAAAACATTGCCAAGAGGTGACTTCATGTGGCAGAATATTCATTAAGGGTTTGAATGTTCTTGGGCTCCGCAGTGCCCAGGATGGGGTTCACCCCGAGGACACTTGGCAGAGGCTGCTCCTCTAGAAAGGGGGAAGCAGAACCCACTTCCAGAAGGACCGGGCCTGGAGCTCTTCTAGGTCCAGCTTCTGTTCATCCTAAGACATCGTGTTCGGGGTCAGGGCTCTTTTTCTTTTAGTTCGTTCTTTTGTCTGAGACGGAGGCAGCAGAGCTGTGTGCAGGAGACAGGCAGAGGGGAAGGAGCAGGAGGAGAGACGGGACTGGAAAGGGGAAACCGTGGGGTCCCCGGTCCCTCTGAGTCCCAGCTCTGCAAACCGCACCACCCCCACGCAGCCTTTCCGAAGGTGAAACTGGGACCTGCGTTTTCTCGATCCGCGAAGAAACAGGAAGGAAGTGACTCTGGGCGCGTCCTGGGGACATCCAGACGGCCAGCACCTCCCGGGCACTTCTGTTGTGAGGACGTGACTGTCCCCTCACACATGCTACGGGACAAATGTGCTGCGGGTGAACAAAATCTCCCCCAAGGGCCTGGCTCCCCAGGAATGTGGGGCTGCCTCCCCTCAGCGCGCAGCAGAGGCGCAAGGCTATGTGGACCTTTCTGGGCTGCGACGCCCTGGTTTCTGTGGGCCCTTTGCCCCTGGACTCAAGAGGCGGGGAGGGGGTGTCTGGTTCACAGTGTGTGTGTGGGGGAGGGACTTCCAGAAAGGAGCGTTTGCACCTAACCCCCTGGCTGGAATCCTGTGCTTTTTCCTGGTTTTCATCTCAGATAATGTCAGTGGTTCAGCTTCTTGAATTTTTTCCTCCAATTTTATATGTTGCCATTCATTTACATATCTATGTAAATTTGGGGTACATTTTCACACCTCCATATGTGTACGTGCTTCATTCACCCTCTCCCACCCCCTTCCTCCCCCTCCTCTCCCTCCTGGCCGTCTGGTGCCTGTGCACGGTCACAGCCCAAGGAGGGGTGACTGGGGCGAGGCAGGGAAGCGGGGGCGGTGACCGGCCCCTCCCTCCTTTGCTGAATACAAATAATCAGAGGAAACGCCTGTTCTTTATTTCATCATGTGCTCACTCAGTTGGCTTACCCTTGATTTACAAACTGTTTAAGTTCTGGCTCCATCTTCATAGCACCCGACGGGAAGAGTGTACCTGCTCGAAGGATTCCGAAAGGGGCCTGCAAAAGTGAGGACACAAAGTCTCCCTCTTCCCTGGAGCTCGCAGCGCGTGATTATCGGGTGCTTGCTGGAAATGCACACTCAGGTGATTGTGCAGAATCATCTTCAGGGGCCTCTCTGTGGTGCAGGGTTAAGTCTCAGCCTATGAAGCTATCGACAGCCACGAGTTCGATCCCCGGCCAGGGAGCTTCCCGCAGGGCGCAGCAGACCCCTCCTGTCCCCCCGCTGCTCCCTCAGCAGTGGATTTCAATGGATCCACCTGTTCTGCTCCCCAATCTGTCTCTGGGGAGTCCTCTCACCCCCCTCACCTCTGGCCTGCACCTCAGCTCTCGTTTGCATAAATAAATAAATCTTTAAAAAAATCATCTTCATGGGTGCTGGAGACACTTGAATTGAACATGGTGGAGGCAGCCTCACCCCAACCCCCCGAGACAAAACACAGCCGCTGCTGACACTGTCAGGAATGCCACTGACGGCCGGCCAGGGACACGTTCCCAGCACCGGGCATCACTTTCGAGACAAAGCCGCCAGTTCTTTCACTGGCTGCTATTTTTCACGGATGGAAAAAGAAAGTGAACACGCTTGCTCAAGTATGTCAGAAAATACCCTGAATAGCCAGAAATCAGATTTGGACCCCACTTCCTCCGGTTCTGATCTTTGTGTTGGTTGGAGTCAAGGTAGATGTGCTAATAAGCCAGGCCCTCTGTCGGACAGCCCACACTGATGCACCATCACAACCCATATAAATCCCATGGCCAGGGCTGCTATTAAGCCACTGTCCCAGGGCGATGACTAAAGGGTCCAGCTCCTCCAGCCAGTGGTTCCTCCGCCTGTAACACAGACTGTGAGGTTACAATGTTGTCCAGCCAGGAGCTGGTGGAAGAGGTCAGATCATGCAGGATCAAGGTATGGGAGGTTATAGAAGACAGGCCAGGAAGCAGGTCTGTGCTTTTGCTTACCTGCCATTGGCTGGGACTCAGTCACGTGACCAGAGCTTAACTGCCAGGAGGTGGGAGATAAAATAGGGTCTTGGAGGAGAGGAATGAACTAGCCCAGCCTCTGCTGTAGTCTTTAAGCATCCGTGCAGAACACTTCCAGCTTCAGTGAGGGCCTGTTTTTAAATTTCAAAGAAGTAAAAAGGAATAAATTTACCAACATCCACCCCTATTTCTCTCTGTGTAATAGGACTTGGAACCAGAGTAGTGGGGCTTTATTCAACCATAATTTAATATAATGAGATGCTTGTGTATCAATGGCCACATATGTACCGCAAATAGACCTCATTATGCACAGTAAAATATGGCCACTCTCCTATTTCAAGACGAGAGGGAAAAATAGATGTAAATACATAAAATATATCTCTCTGATAGATTTCCTTTACTCTGTAGTTATGGAAATCAGCAGTCCTTAAGTCAAGGGCAATCCAAATCCCATCACACCGTGTCTTCGCCATAGAACGAGACTCCACAAGAGGCCACGATCCCGCAGGCGGGCACTGCGTGGGGCTGGGCCAGAGTGTGGTTTTGTTTTCATTCCAGGGAAATGGCCGACTCCACCACCGCGTGACACAAATGCTTAGTGTTTGATGGGAACTAGACCAAGAATTGTGCCAGCAATAGCTCATTAACTAAATGCGGCTATAATACAAATACCATCATTATCCGCTTTCACACATGCACATGCATATTTTAAATTCAGCACTCATTCTGCCATGGATAGCAGGTAGCTCAATATAGCAAGGGGACATGCTGTTCCCTCTGCCTAGCACGCTGTTCCCTGCAGCCCAGTGGACTCCCTCTCTCTGAGGCCCTGTCGGTAAGTCCTGTACTCAGGGGGATTTCAGCACCATGGAGGAGACAGAAACGAATGGCGCCATCACACAAGCAAACATGTCATGAAAGCTGTATTAAGGACAAGGGCCAAGAGCCCAAGAGGTGGAAATCCAGTTCAGGTGAAAGCATCAGAAATGTGAGTTACTGAAAGAAATTTCTATTTGACCTGAGGTGTCTCTGAAGTAGGAGTCAAAAGGCCACAGGGAACGGCATGCCAGGCAGAGGGAACAGCATGTGCAGAGGCCCTGAGGCTGCAGAGACACTGACTCTGGGGAAACCAGGGTCCAGACATGCGAAACCTCATGCCTGAGGTCTCAGGGTTTGTGATGGTAGGTGCAAAGTCACATAACAACTCCATCTTCCAGACAGAATAGACGAAGTTCAAATAGAAGCGGCCTCAAGATCACAGACATTAATACCCTGTAGTAAAAGAATTGGGAAGGGAGGGGTTTTGAGGAGTTGTTGCTACCGTTTTCAATGTAATTTAACTATATTTTTACCTTTACATTATTGTCCAGAGTCTGATTCCTCTTTTTTTAAGGCTTATTTATTTATTTATGCATACAAGAGCTGGGGTGCAGGCCAGAGGTGTGGGGGGTGAGAGGACTAACCAGAGACAGTGGGGAGCAGAACAGGCCGATCTACAGAAGTCCACTGCTGAGGGGGTAGCGGGGAGACAGCAGGGGTCTGCTGCGCCCTGTGGGAAGCTCCCTGGCTGGGGATGGAACTCGGGCCGTAGGGGTGAGAGCGCTGCGCCCGTGCAGGGCATGATGCTTCACAACGCCGAGGTGGGTGCGTCCTCGTCAGTCCAAACACACCGTGACACAGTGAGAGTAGCTGTGGCCGCCGGCTGCTTCCCCCGACATTGGAGTTTCTGCGACAAAGCGGGGCGGATGGCCAGGCTCTCCACACTCCCCTCTGCCACGTTCCGCTTTTCTTTCCTTTAATTTCTCAGTGGGGAGCGCCTGTGCGGCCGCCAGGGCGCTCCTAGCGGACAATGCTGAGCTCACCCTTCTCTGGCCTGGGAGCTGGGCCTCGGTCCACCGCCTGGGCAGGGCGGGATGTGCTCGAAGTCCACGCAGACGCGCCCCGCGGTCCCTCAGCACCAGCCCCGCGGCCGCGGGCGGAGGCGGCACAGGCTTCCTTTCATCCCCGCCGCGCGTCCGGTGGGTGCTGGGGCAAGTGTCTACGGCGTCTCCAAAAACTGAGCTGACAGTTATTTTAAAAGGGGACCTTGCCTTTGGCGACCGCTCCCGTCTGACCTCTCGCTCCTGCTTCTCGGAGGACGCGCATCCGCTGGGGTCCTGCACCTCCGCCGCGGCCCGCTATCGACGACCGGGGCTTAAAGGGTGGTGCCGACCGGGAGCGAGCCGGCATCTACCTGTGCGGTCTCCGCTGGCCCTTTCTTAGGTCTGGAGACACCGCTCGTCCCTGCCTCCTTGGCTCCCCTCGGGCCGCGCCGAGGGAGCACCTCCGAGAATAGAAGGCGCGCTTCTTCTCTTTTGTTTTTGAGTAGTTGCATGGACGAGAAGATGGCAGTGCTCATTTTACAGTTATTTACACTGTCCCCGTCTTTATAAAACAGATTTGTGGGCCTGGGGGAGAGAGGCGGGGACATTCCCTTTGGGTTCTGAGCCCGCGAACCCCGAGAGGCCCCTCCCGAGGGCGAGGGACCTCTGCGGAGAGCAGAGAGCCGGCCCAGGCCCGCTGAGGCCCTCTGGGATACGCAGCGCGGCCCAGCCACGCTTCCACCTTCAGCGCAGACACTCCGAGTTTGGCTCCGTGGTTCGCTGTCCTCCAGAGCAGATCCGAAGGGCATTTCTGAGCAGAAACCTTCCAGCGTTACTTGTTGCTACCACTGGCTTGTTTAAGTTGACATGCAAATTGGTGACCAGTCCCGTTTCATTACACCCAACGCCGTGAGATCCGAGAAATCCAACAGAAGGCAGTCGCACTTCCCCTCGGCCTACCCCCAAATCTCCAGTAAACCATGTGTTTCGTGTCCGTTAGCTGCTAGTGCTACAGTGCTGTGTGACAGGAACCCACATATCCAAATCTTGGAAGCAATAACCCCTTATTATGACTCGCAAGACTATGTCGGCAAGACAGCAATGCCCCTCCCCTTTTTTTAGATTTATTTATTTATGCATACAATCTGGGGTGTAGGCCAGAGATGGGTGGTGGTGAGAGGATTCCCCAGAGACAGAGTGGGGAGCAGAACAGGCGGATCCACTGAAATCCACTGCTGAGGGGAGCAGCGGGGAGACAGGGGAGGTCTGCTGCGCCCTGTGGGAAGCTCCCTGGCCGGGTATCGAACTCACGCTGCAGTGGCTGCTGACAGCTTCATAGTGCTGTGTTTAACCTGTTGCGCCACCAGGGAGGCCCCAGTGATGGCCTTTTGGCTGGTTTTAGCTTGGGAGAGTTTGCCCCAGCCCTGTTGGGGCCTCACTCACATTCTTGGCTACCCAATAAACTTGGGGGGAAGCCTGGCTGTGACCCCCAGGCCTCCCGTCCCTAGCAGGCCGCCCCTGCTTATTCCCGTGCTGCAGGCAGCTGCTCCAGAAGGAGAGGGCAGGTGCCAGCATCTGAAGGTAGGCCGAGAAAGGGCGCCTCGCCCGCTACGCAGTCTGAAGCCACCCAAGGCCGCACGTGACATGCTTGAGGGCTTGACGCTGTGCTGACTTAGGAGCTGGTTTGGGGGGGAGGGGGTTGTCGCCTCCTCCACCCCTGGACCTGTCTGTAGCTTTCAGCAGCTGGAGGCAGCCGGGGAAGCTTCCGGCATGTTCGTTCTGCTGCTGGAAGGAGCGGCCAAAGGAGGGGGACAAAGTGAAAGGTGTGCCCACCGCACCTCCCGTTCGGCCTCCCTGTTGCAAAGCTGAAATGTTTTTCATTTCCCGTTGACTTACAAAGCTGTGACCTCTGGGGCACACCTTCCCCCGGTCAGGCCCCGCCCCCTGCCCCCCACGGCCTCCCCCAGACTTTCGCAGATTCTAAGCACAGGGCTGTAACCTTCATGGCCGCCAACCTCACGTCGGTTTCTCCTGACAACTCGTTTCTTGATTTCCCAGAAGTCAGTGCAGGAGAAAGATGAGAATTAAGCCAGGACTGCAATGCCCCATTGAGTAGTCTGTGGTGCTAATTAAGTCAATAATGGGAATATTGAAATATTTATTGAATACATAATATGCAGTAAGCACCCAGCTAGGCGTGCGGGGAGCTCACACAATTCTCAGCGGGAGCTCAGGAGCTGGCTTCTATTCATTAGACCGTTTCTCCCTTCCCGGCATTTGCTCCCAAACCCTCGGGTTTTAAACAGAGCAAAGCTGCGTCGGGCTCTCAAGAAGAAACCACTGAGACCAGTCACTTTGTCACAGATGTGCTGAGTTAACAGCAGAACCAGCTCGCTGAGAGACCTCGGCCCACTGCTACCTGGCCATACACTGTCGGGGAATATCTTCCTCCCCTCCTCTCTTTGCTGGGTCTCTCTGCTTTACTGAGTCTCCTTCAGCCTGCCCCAACCTGCAGCCTGGACATAGCCTCCAAGGTCACCGTTCACCCCTGAAGTCCGGACTTGTGCCTCTGCTACAATGGCCCAGCATTTCCTGTGTCTCCTCCTCGGCTCCCAAACCCCTGTCTTTCAATGGTCTGTTCCTCACCCAAGTATAGGCTGCAGGAAGACTGGGGGCTTACCACTGCGGTGGACCATCGAGTTCCAGAGCGCCCGGAACAGAAATCTCATCCGATCCGTAGTAGTGTATTCAAAACACCAACAACATCTTTAAAAGCAAATTCAACCCTGCGGTTAGGAGGAGACTGAGTTTGAGTCTCGCTGGCTCCTGAGCAAAGAGTTATTTGCTTGCAGCGACATGGCCTTTTTTGACACCCCTGAACTCCAGGAAGAGCTGCCCATGTCTGTCCCATGCAGCCATCACCTCGCGTGACACTTAAGCGGCTGATATAGAGCAGCCAAGAAAATGAAGCTGTAATAAGATCGCTTTTCAGCTGAATAATTGGATTTCCAAACATGCATATTTTATGTCTCCTTGTATTAAATCATTCATGGCAAATATGTCTCTGTTAAATAAAACAGTATATGACAACAACCCGTAGACACGTAATGATTTTCTCTTTCACACTTGGTTAGGTAAAAAGTTGGCCATAATGTGCTGTCAAAAATAAGCAATTACTATTTTTAGAGACAAAAGCAAGAGAGTGTTTAGAATGCACTGCTCCTTGGGAATTATCAGGTCTTGGAGCTGGGGCTGGAGGAACTCGTGCAGCTCAGCCTCAGAGGCGGCGCCTCGACAAGGGTGCTGCCCCTCTGGATGGAGTAGAGGTTCAGCTCAGGAGTCCAGGAAGCTCCTGAGCAGGAAGCTGCTCTCTTCGCTGGCCGCCCAGGCTGCTTCCTCAGTTGAGCTTCCGCTACGGACATGAAACTGCCTCCCCATGCCCAGAAGTGCCAGCGGGGCAAAGCCAGGCATGCTGCTGGCCAGGTGGTAAGCCCCGAGGGATGGTCAATCATCGACCCCCCAGTCATCTTGTCACGTTGGAATGTGGGTTCAAAGGAAGCAGAGATGTCAGTGGAGAGAGTCATCAAGAATGTGGCCCCAAGATCCGCCACTTTAAAAGATGACGACGGGTTTTGGGAAGTCTGTATTTCCAGCAGTCCTCCTGAATTCTACCTGCCATCCAGAAAGCTTCTGGAAATTTCTGATGGTCAGTTTTAAGTGTCCGCTCGGCTAGACTCAGGTCTGTGTAGGCACATTCCCAGTCTTCCTGCCTCCCCTGCACCCACACTGCCTTTTATCTGGGGGGTCTCTCCTGGAGGGGAGTGTTTCGCCCCTCCCCCACTGATACACTCGCAACTAGAACAGAAGGCGGGTCTCCGGTCTGCATTCAGCGCCCACCCCAGGCCCCGGTGGGTATAAATTCTCATTCTTTCTGAAGCATTGGAAGACCTTGCCCTGTGTCTTGCTGCCCTCTCTCTGAAATTGTTCTCAGAGCGTGCAGGCACCCAGCTGATAAAGAATCGCTGATTCAGGGGAATCTACTAATCTCAGAATGGCAAGAATGAGTGGCCTTTGAGTCACGACCCACTCCTCCCCGCCCCCCATACGCACAGATCCCTGCAGTGGAAGTGCCCATTGGGAAAGACCAGCAGATAAATAAAAGCAACACTCTACCCAAGGTCTCCCCAGCTCCGCTCAGCCTGGCAGACCCCCCCGCCCCCCGGGAAGGTCCTGCTGTTCTCCCCTCTCCTAAGTCAGCAGCAGCTGCTCAGGGCCTGGTGGGACAGAGACCCAAGCTGGGCGGGCTCGATTTAGGATTTTAAATAAATGCTTAATCGAGGAGACTGCTAATGACTTTTCTTTCCCACAAAGAAAAAAACTTCATTACACATATAAAATCCTCTCCCTTGGAAAGAAGATAAGCAGGTGGCTGCAATTTATATCAATTAAGTTGTGACCTTGCTGGTGTAATTTGCACTTCTTCCTTCATAACGGCTTCTTCACAAAACTGCTGATGGATAAGCATTAGGGCAGCTTGATGTTCCTATGCCCCCTTCCTCCCTGTGCCACGCTGAGAAGTTTTCATCAGAGCTATAAGCACTATCTTCTTGAAATGGAATGAACAAAGAACTAATGCATTTTCTTTTTATTAAAAAAAAATAGAGCACTTTTGAAAATGATGAGTAAGCAATTTCTGGTTCTACATTTTGGTCTTGGAAAATTTTTATCTGTCAAATCCTGAGTTATCATTACAACGAAAGTTACTTTTCTTAAAAAGGGAGATGGCAGCTAGAGTCTAAATGGAGCCGTGGTAAGAACTGAACACCAAGCTGGGTGAACTGATTACACGGAACAAGGACAAATGATGATGAGAATTGGCTTTGTTGGTAACTATCTTTCCCTGGTTTTAGTTCATTCTGCGTCGAAGTCATGCTGGGGTGGGCGGTGGGCTGTTCAGCCTCCCCCCGAGACAAAGGCGTCCCTCAACAGCCGTGCACACCTCCCACACTCAAAAATGCCAGTCTTCAAAATAGCCTCTAAGTCTAACACATTTTCCTCAATTACCATTGACAATTTAGAAAGCAAAGCATGTACAAAGATGTACAAATCAATGCCAGTAAGTTTAAACAGAGCTTTGGAGCACATAGTGTGGCCAGGTTGGTAGATTTAATTCTCAGTGTAGTTTTTTTTTTTTTTTTAGATTTATTTTTTATTTATGCATACAAGCTGGGGTACAGGCCAGAGGTGTGGGGTGGCGAGAGGTTCACCAGAGACAGAGTGGGGAACAGAACAGGCAGATCAGAAATCCACTGCTGAGGGGAGCAGCGGGCGAGGCAGGAGAGGTCTGCCGCGCCATGTGGGATTCTCCCCGGCCGGGCGTCGAACTCGCGTCGCCGCTGCCGACAGCTCCACAGCGCGGCGCTTAACCGCTGCGCCACCGAGGAGGCCCAGTGTAGTTTTTTTTTTGGGGGGAGGGGATAATTTAAGGCAGAAGGGTTGACATGGAGCACGAGAATGTGTTGCCAGCACAGCTATCGCCCATTGTTGATGCGATTCAATGTGCAAATTCCAGAACATTCCCAGTGGAGGGGTTGAACTGGAGCAGGCTGATCTCTAGGGTCCTTTTTTAAAATTATAGAAGAAGGTACCGTGTTACCCATGTTGACATGTGAAAATGATAGATGATGAGAAATCATTTCGAATAATTTTCAAGTGTGATGCACTTGTAAGTGTCCTGAGTTCTTTTGAGACGTCATTTGGGAGAATATGTCCTACGTCATCCATTTCCCTAGCAGCTCCCTCAGAAATTCCCCCCAGAAGCTCCACCACTGGAAGCCACAGATGTTCCACACTTATGAAATGTGTGTCACTCTAGCATATCTATCCGTCCTAGGAAATCTTTGTAAGTGGCATACAAGTGTTTCTATGTGTTTAAGATAGAAAAGAATAGCTTCCAGTAGCAGATGGTAGCCATACTATAACGGTGAGCGTAATAGCCATTCATTCGCCATAACCACATGGACCCCACTTGACCCTGGAGTCTAGGTGTTAAGGAGACCAGACTTGCTCCTATATCCATTCTCACTCACTCTAATGCCCATTTTTTCCCTGTCTCCCCCTAAAGAAGATATCTCTGAGACTTCATCAGAGATGGATGTGATCGTGTGACTAAGTTGAGGCCAATGACTTAGTAAAAACAGAATCACCTTCCTCAGGAGGAGGGAGAAAGCTGTCCAGGTGCACGGCTCCTCATTCGTCTACAATGGCCATGGCGGGCTAATGGCCACACCCACTGGAACGAGCTGAGGAGCCTGCTGAGGACCCCAACAAGCCTGGAACCCAGATGTCTTTGCGAGGAAGCCCCTGCACTGACCCAGGTGGATACGGGGTAAAACACCTGCCTCCTTAGCCGATTTCTGTGAGCAGCGGCCAGATGCCCTCTGGCCCTCATGCGTTTTCATGTTTATTGAGCACATCCGTGTGCCCATTCATGGGACTCTCCCTCCCTTGCAGATGTTCTAAACATGGTCCTAACACGGGAACCAGGCGCAAATGCGTGACGTGGCAGGACAGCCCCAACACAGGGATGCGTGACTGGAAAACACGGCTCCCCTGCAGGCATGTCCGGAGCAGGGACAGAAGGATGAGATCGCTTCGTGGCAGCCTCTGCGGAGTCGGCCGGCTGGTGTCCCCTCTGGGAACCGTCTCCCTTTTCACCGGACACTCGAAAACACTCTTAGGCTGAGAACTTGAAACACAAGTGGAGCCATTTCCTCTTTCCCCTTAGGATCTAGCCCTTTCATTCTAAGTGACAGCTTCCTGTCTTAATGCCACGAATGTGCTTTGGACTCAACTAGACCCCATTTTACAATCCAGCGGCCGACCGGGAGATGCATGAATCAACATCCTAAGGCTCAGGCCTTTGAGGCTGAAACCAGAAGGGCTGACGACCTCCCGGCGCGGTAGCGGCAGCTGAGCTGAAATTCAGAATTTCCAACTAGATTCTGGCTGGAAGTTCACCAGCTTGGGAAGCAGGAGGAATCCGCACTGCCAGAGACCCGGGGCTCATTTCTCTCGCTGCCAAGGATTTGATTGATGGAGGATGTGACCGGGCAGCCCATCCGCATGGGCAGTCCAGGCCAACACGTTTCTGGAAGGAAAACGCCTTCTTTCTTCTCACACCGCCGCAGAGGCCGCCTACGCAGACAAGGGCCAGCCTTTTGCAAGAATATTTGTTTATTGACAAAATGAAGGCACATCACGATGGAAGGTGCAATAATTTCTCAATAGCACTGGGGGATATGTAAAAACTGAAAAGGTGGGCGAATCCTGCCTGTGGCCTGCGGCAGCCGTCTGTGAAAAGATTCAGCGCCCTGGCTCCGCTTCTCCCCGAGGGGCGCCGGGGCTTCCCGTCAGCTCTCCACCCCCTCGGCCTCACTCACCGGCCAGGCCTGGCCGCCCACCAGACCTGTCTCCTTCTGCCCCGGCCGCGTGCCCAGGAAGCTGTCTGAAATGCCAACAGCACCACTGCCTCTTTGTGCAGACTGTCACTCTCCCCATCATCCCCGCACCGCAGGGCTCTTGATTAAGCATTTGTTCAATGAAAGAAAAAAAATTAAAGGCTGAGCAAGAGAGAGTTTTCCAGAAAAAATTAAGGTTGGCTGCTGGAAGGCTGGTGGGGCCCAGCATGTGTCGAGGAGCAGCAGGTCTGAGCGTCTCCATTGGCTGCCACGGTGACACAGCAATAAAACACACAGCCCCCCTTGGAGGGCGACCCCCCCCAACCCTGATCTATGTGCTCAGCTCACAGCTTGCTTTCTTCTTGCATTCCGGGGCAAAGGGCCTTGCTGCAGAGACTTCCCAACAAAGCAAGGATAGAATTTAGCAAAGACAATGTCAGATGTCGAGCACCAGAAGGAAGGAACCCAGCCGGGCACCCACCCTGCCAGACATGTGCCCGAGGCCGGGCACTGCCCCTGACCTGCTCCCCTCTTCCCTGCCCTGGGGACTCTGGTCAAACACCCTCAGGGCCTGCTGGTGAGCAGGACAGTGGGTGGGACTGAGCCGGAGTTCTGGCGTCAGTGGGAGTCCTGAGACTGTCTGACGCTGTCCATGCAGGTGACACCAGACAGTCTGGAACTTCGATCTTCCCCTGGCCACAGTCCAGCCCAGTAACCCCAAGACTTTAAAGACAGTTTTAAAGAGAGGGGAGGAACAGAAGTAAGAGACTGCCCTGAGGCCCTGAGAGTGAGGTGATGGGTGGATGCCCCAGGCCTTCATAAAGCAAGCCCTGGGCCCCGCGGCCCCGAGAAGAGCAGGCGCTGAGGATGCTGGGAAAACCCACTCAGGGCTTTGAGGCTTAAATGCTTAAGGAGAGGCCCAGATACTCCCACCTTCTGAGTCTTGTCCCCCCTAAGTGGGGAGGGGGGGAGACCTTTCTCAAGAAACCCTTTGTATCTAAAAATCAAAACTATACTAACTTGAAATGCACCCAACCCAATTCTGGGATGATTTCAACAAGATTTTCATGTGCTTTTTTGAATACAAAATTCTTTTAAAATCTTTATTGCTACCCCTTGGTAATAAATGTTTTAAATCAATAGATCAGTTAAGAAAAATACTTAGGGAATTATGACTTCTTATTGCTGAGCATTTTTGAGGGAATAGATTGCAGATATTTTTCTGTTTGGGTGGTGGGGGCTGGAATCGGGGAGGGCCGCCCAAACTCGTTTTTGCATATTGCACTAAATTGTTTATAGCTAGCTGTATTTTTGTATAATGTTGGCCCATTTGGGCCTGTAACTAATTAGATTACTTCACTTTGTAATTATCTAACATCTATAAAATATGTGATTCTTGGCAATGCCGGGAATCTGAACACAAGGACATTTAGAGACTCCTCCGATATTAAAATTTTATGGAGTAAGATGGCTGTTAAGATCTCACAGAGAAGTAGGTTTTTCATGAATATTTTCTCTCCCTTATGTGAATATTAATTCTAGAGACTGCAGCCCAGTCCTGGGGGGTGTCGTGGCGCAGCGCCAGCCCCCACCCATGGGCTGAGCGGCGCCCTGGGGCTCCGTTACTCCTGGAAAGGGGGAGGGGGCAGTGCTTTTACTGCGGCCCTGGCCCTGGTTCAGCTGCCACTTAATAAGGACCGACATTGCCCTCGGAATACTTGGTGTCCTGTGTCCTGGACTTGGTCCCCTGTCTGCCCACGGCCACTCACACGTCTGTGTGTGTCCAGAGCGTACTTTCCCAGCCTCTGCTTCCTTGTCCATAAAGTGGGCACAATCGTAGTGACACTTTGCATATCCCCGCCAGGCAAAAGAAAGGGTGAGTGGAGGCCACGCTCGCACTCTGATTTCCTGAATTCTCTCCCTGCAGCATCCGCAGCCCGCCGACCCCCGGGAGGTGGCTGGGGCTGGGAACACGTGCATTCACTCATTAATTATGAATTATTATGATGAGCACTCCGATGAGTTATAACTGGCGCTCTGGGCTGGACACCCTTCTAAGGAGCTTTTCAAATATTTATCCAATACCTCTCTCAACACGCCTGCCGGGGAGGGATATGACGTTCCTGTATCCTATCTGGCCAATCAGAGCACTCCAAGCCACTGGGGTCACTGATTGGCCCTCTGAGGGGCATGCGACCTGGAGCCAATCAGAGCCCACCTCAAAACTGCTCTGGGCGGGACCAGCAAGGACCGGGGCTGATGGTTGTGAGGCCCGCGCCAGGCGGGAGCCCTGGAGGTCATCTTGAAAGCAGGCCGTGCGCCCCTGCAGGCGGTTCTCGGCTTCTCCAGGTCGCAGAGCGACGGGGAGCCGGGGGCCGCGCTGAAGGTAAGACGAAAGGCCGTGGAGTGTGCACGGAAAAGTTTGTTTGGGGCAAGCAAGGCAAAACCTTGATCTGCGCGGAGAGCAGCACAGCTCCCTTTTGCGGGAGGGCTCGGTGAGCTGGCGTCGCTGGGAGTCGGGGGGCTGCTTTTACCCGTCGGGGTTGTGTCAGTCTTTGCTCCCGCTTGGGGAGCTGCGGGGGGCATGTTCACTTTTTTGTCTCTTTGGGGCCGCCCTCCCGCCGCGGCCCCACTCCCGTCCTCCCCTGGAGCTTGTCTCCTGACCTCGGGCGCTCCCTTGCTCCGTTGCACGCCTTGGGGAAAACTCGCTGGACGAGAAGCTGGTCTAGCGAGCCGGCAAGGCATGGAGCTGCGAAGGCCGTGGGCCCGCCCAGCCGGCCAGCCTCTCCTGGACAGGGCGGGCCTTGCTAGAAACGCTAGGACGTGGCAGGGCGGAAGGGGCGGCTTCCTGGCGACATCGACACTGCCAGCATGACTCAAGAATTGAGGGAACACAAAACCCAGTCCGCTCAGAAGAGGTTAAAATGTCACCATGTGACTGTCCCTAAAACAGGCACCAAAGACGAACTTCATAATGAATGAAACCCAGGGTACATGACAATGGCCGCTTCGCCGGCAAACATCTTGTCCCCCAAGGAGGCAGAGCTGTGAGTGTGTCAGTGAAAGTTATTGATGTAAAACAGATTGAAGCCAGACAACACTGTGATCACATTAATCGCTGCTACGTGAACTCCTTTAAATTCAGCGCACTCCTCAGCACACAAACTAAAAGTTAGACACGGAACAATTCAATATTCTGTCTCGCAGGAAGATTTTGCAGCATCACTGACGACATCGCCAGAAGCCACACTAGGGAATGGGGCACCCGAAGAAATCCCCCCTCATCAAGATTATTCAACATGGTGCCAGAGTTCCTCCTCCTCTTCCTGCTCCATCTCCTCCCTGACTGCTGGACCTTCTCCCGCCTCTCATGGCTGCCTCTGGCCTTGAAGGGTAGAAGCCAGGGGAAAGGAGTAAGGGGCAGAAGGAAGGCCCACTTGCACCGCTTCAGATGCCCTCTGCCCCGGCTCCAGCTGAAGGAGACTGTAGCCCCGCCCTCCAAGCGCCTCCCGGCTCCCCGGGGGGGTTGGGCAGCGCGCCCCCAGCAGTCTTGCAACCTCCTCCTCCCTCACCTGGGCATCCTCCTCTCTTCCTCCCTGCTAGGGCCACAGACTCGAGTCTCTAGGTGCTGTCTTTTTGGGGCATCCACCCCCACACAAATGCAGCCTAGCTATCACTAGTTCCGACGCTGACTCCAGGAAATGGGCACCTGGGGCCAGTCCCCCCCCCCCCCCCCCCCCCCCCCCCCCCCCCCCCCCCCCCCCCCCCCCCCCCCCCCCGCCTCCCAGTGGAAAATCCTTTATCTCCCAATATGGTGGCTTATTTCCCAGCATGCCCAATCACTGTCTCGCCTCTTCAGGCATTTCCAGAAGGGGGTTTGGAATCATCCGTGGGTCCCACAAGCTCCAGAGACTGTGGGTCACCCGCACTGAGGGGCTCCCCTGAGCCCATAGCCCTTTTAGTGGCCATCTGCACGCACGCCAGACCCCCTGTCCCATCAACTCACTGGGGGCTCTCTCTGGCCCAAAGGACCCATTCTGCACGTGGCGGGAGAGAAATGCCAAGGAATTGATGTCTCTGCACCCCAAAGCTGCCCTCCAGTAGAAATCAGCAAGAATGTTGGACTCTCCCTCCACCATTTCGCCACCGAGAAGAGTTGGAAGTGTACCCTCCCTGTCCTTTCCAAGAGCATCCCGTCAGGACTGAGCCCGACTGCCCTTGGCCCTCACTGCCTGGACACCCTCTACGAGCTGCTCCTCCTCACTCCTCCACTCCCCTCCCAGCATCTGACGATAAAAACTCCCAGAGAAACTGCTTGTACTTGAAACCTCATTGCAGGGTCTGGTCCTAGGGAAAAGCACCCTAAGAAAAGCCGCATACTCACTTGACTCGCTGTGAGAAAACGGGCTGTGCTACCCCAGGGGAGGAGGAGATAGAAATTCAAGTACATGAATAGCTAAAGAAAGTAGCTCCCTGCTGTCTAAGCTCTTGAACTCTCAACTCTTTGAACCTTTATGTCCTCATTTATTTTCACTAAATTTCTTTACTAGTGGTTTGGAAAATGGGTCTCCTGATTACTTATTGGCTAATCCAGAAAGAGTCCTTTACATCATTTTATTAAAGGACAAACAATAAAATGGAAACACCCAAAATCAGCATGTATATTTATTATGACATCTGTTTCTATTCTCATTCCTCCAACAAAATTGTCGATCCAGATATCAAGTAGAGGCATTGATTTCTCTCTCCCAACTGTGAGCTCTCCTGTGGGATGACCGCCATCTTGAATTGGGTGTTGGACGCTCTCAGAAACTCTTTAGTTTGGTGTTTGTGCGTTCCTGGCCCAAGCACCTTAAGCCACCATCTGCGAGTTGAATTAAGAGCATCCACAAAGGAGAAACTACAAATACAGATTTATAATTACCAGATTTAATGGATATTAATATTTCATAAGCAGACAATCTATTTCATTAAGTTTTATATTAGTTGTTTTAATAAATCTTTCCCCACAAGCAGTACTGACACATTTAATAGACTTTATAAATAATTGGTCAATATCAAATGTGTCACAAATTCACCCTGACTTTGGAAAGAGTCCCAGTAGCTACTTTTGTGTTGTATTCTTACCAACAATCCATAATTCACAATTAGCCCTGGTTAAGCAGGCGATAGGTTTTGATTCTGTCAAGTGACAACATTTTCTTGAATCTAAACAAGTTAAAAGTCCTATAATTACAGGCTTTGAGAATGTTAATGTTAGGGCCTGAGGCTCAGCACCAGTATTGCTAAGAAGAGTTTCAGTGTAAGCGTCTCTGGGGAGGGGAGATTGATTTTAGAGAAACCCTGAAATGTCGGAATCACAGAAGCTGCAGGTAGCACCCTAGAAGTTCAGCATCAAAGAAAAGTAGCTTGAATTTTTTTTAAGATTTATTTATTGATGCTTACAAGAGCTGGGGTGCAGGCCAGAGGTATGATGTAGTAAGAGGACTCCCCAGAGAGAGAGTCGGGGGCAGAACAGGCAGATCTACTGAAACCCACTGCTGAGGGATCAGCAGGGAGACAGGAGGGGTCTGCTGCGCCCTGTGGGGAGCTCCCTGGCCGGGGATCGAACTCGTGCTGCAGTGGCTGCGGACAGCTTCATAGTGCTGAGGCTTAACCCACGCGCCACCAGGGAGGCCCCGAAAAGTATTCTGAATGTCAAGCCTGTTGGGTATGTTGAAAATAACGGTTTGGTTGAAACCTTGTGTTGCGTGTTGGCGATAGTGGCCACATTGGTCTCAACATCTTAAGCCTCTGGGTGTGGCTTTGGGCTCAGTGGCCTTCGCGTCTTTTTATCTCAAGAAACACTCAAGTCACAGCAGTCAGCGGTGACACGGCAGATGGTCAGCTGGATGCAGGGGACATGCATTCGTCACTGGGGGGGCTGAGCACCCTCGGGCTATGTGAGGATATCCCAAAATAGTCAGCCTCTTATTAGCTGAAAGGAAAGTGTTCAGTTGAACCTGGGAGGATGTAGTTGCTTTCTTTGGGGGAACATTTGACAGTAAAATCAATATATCTCTTTAGTGCACACAGTGCTGGTTTAGAATATGGAGTTTCGAAAAGCACAGCTGGCAACAGGAGAGCTACCCGGGCAGGGAAGCCTTTGCACGAGCCGCTGTCCTCAGCGCCGCGTAGAGGAGGCCGTTTTAACTTGCTGTTTAACTTGACAGAAGCAGAAACCTTCGTATTACCTGCTTGACCAGGGCTAATTGTGAACTGTGGACCACTGGTAAGAATATAGCTTCTAACACTCTTCCCAAAGCTGGAGCAAATTCACACTACACCTAAGGTTGGATTAGAGAGCAGGAAATAACCTGGTATCAAGTTTCAACTATTTTAGCTTTTTGAATTTGTTTTACAACTGCGAGCACCAGCCTAAATAACACGCTGCAGACACCGCTCTGCATGCCGCTCCGCATTCCGGCTGAGTCCTTAGGCCTGAAGAGACGTATTTCTTTCATTCACTCAAAAAACGCTAACTGAAGTCCTACTCAGTGCTCGATGTTTTGCCGAGAGTTGTGGATAACAGTTTCTGCTCTCCAGGCGCGTTGTTACACCCCCTTTTTGTTCTGGATCACTTTCTATTTCGTAAGACTTGTTGATGACTAAATAGCTCTTGTGTATGTGGATTTTTTTTAATAGATTTGTATATTTTCATTTGCTGTGCTAGAAATTAAAACTCATCTTTTAAAAAAACAGTTATTCAGTTAGCATAATAATAGGAATCCATGGCCACAGGTCATTTTTATAAAAATAGCTATACTTGCCAAAAAAAAATGTAGTGTGAAATTTGGAATGTAGGCATTTTGGCCAATGTCTCAGAGTCTGGCTTTGGAGAGGACCGCTGGGGACTCGCCGAGCTGCCTCTGTGTCCAGCCTGTATGATAGGACCCGCCTCCCTCAGACAGGTAGCTGGAAACAGGAGTTGTTAAGAAAATAAGTCTGCAAATCTCCTTTTCAATTTCTAAATATTATACAGTATCTAAATATGTTTATATTATAAAATGCATATGATGCAGGTCATGTATAATACACAATGCATTTGCAACATACACCACAAATATATATTACAATGTACAATCTATGTTAGTTATATTTAAATATAATAAAACTATATTATGTTCTGATATTTTGGAAAGAAATATTATTGGCTTTTAACACATTGTATGCAGGAAACATTTTACTGTTGACTGCTAGTAGAGCGCGGGACACGTATTAATACGTTTTTATAGACTAGCGGTAGAATGCGGGTTACGTATAAATATGTTTATTTTTATATTTTTTTATACTTAAAAAATTAGTAAAAATGGCCCGCGCTACCTGTTAGCATGCGATAAAAACTACCCGCAAACAATGTGTTAAAACAATAACTGGGAAAAAATAAAAAATAGAAAAGTTTAAAGAAGATGAAGATACTTTTTCAAAGCAAGACAGCCCTGTGCTCCTTACTGCGTTTCCTCACAAGTTCTGGAAAACGGTTTTCTTCAAAATAGCATTTTATGGGATGAAAATGAGGTTGTAAAGGTCTCTCAGGTAGAGCTGAAGGTTGTTTTGTGAAAGGCCAATGAAAGTGCTGCACATAAACTGTCGCTGTCTGAAAATGTACACGCTCTCGCACTAAATCGTCTCCTTTAGGGCGTTTTAGAGCCCACAGAACGCGCCCCGTAGTCACATCCCACAGGCCCGTCCCACAGCGCCGGGGTAAAGGAAGCGAATTCCTAAAATGCTGCGGGCGTCGCTGGGACTGCGCCCCTCTTTTTGCGCCGTGTGCAGGCGTCCAAGGTGGATCCCGACCCACTTCGGGGTGAGAGGCCCCAGGCAAGTCTGCGCTTTCAGCGTCTCCCCGGACAGAGCCCAAGTCTCCACTCGTTCCCACGCACTCTTGTTCCCCGACCCCCCACTATGGTAAGCACTCTGGGCACGTGACCCCAGGACCCCAAAGTCAGGGCAGACACTGAACCTGGAGAGAGGCCGAGGAGGAGCGGGAGCGCCCGGAGGAGCGCCCCAGACGCCCCTCTCCTCGGCCTGGCTTCAGTAGCCACCCCCCACCCCACCCCCGCGGTTCCCTCCGCACGAGCAGCCCCCGCTGCCCCCCGCCGCGTCCCCGCGGGCACCCGCCCAGTCCGGGGGCTCGGCAACGCCAGCTCAGGCCGCGAGGCGCCCGGGCAGGGGACAGGACGGCACTCCTCGCTGTGGGGGTCCCCCGTGTCAGAGGTCACCGGGCAGGACGGGCCCGCAGGAACCTCCGCGCGTTCGCTCGCTCAGAGGAAGGCCGCACACTGGCTGGTGGAGGGAAGCCGAAACCCCCGCCAGGGTGCGAGGTGCCTTTTATCAGGGTTTTTCTAATGAGTTTCTCATCGGACAAGACCGACGGCAACATTCTGGGGCGCTCTGCTAGCAACGCGGCTGTCAGGAGGCTCACGGCCTGCCCGGGTCTTGGGGAGACCCACTGCGCTGTTCCAGGGAGCCCGGCTTTGTGAAGGCCGCGCAGCGTGGTGGCCCCCCGAGGTGACGCCCCACGGGGTTCTGAAACGGGAGTCACAGTACAACGAAGCCCTGGGGCTGGGTTGGCTGGACACACAAACATGATGCCCGTGGAGGGCGGGAGCGGCCTGGCGCGCACCTCCGCTCGGGTGTAAATGCCCCTGAGGACCCCGGGCCGCGGAAGGAAAATGCTCCCCGAACAGCAGAGGTGGGCAGCCCAGCTGCTCGAGGAAGCTCACCGAGGAAGAACAGGCACAGCAGAACCAGGCCGCCGTCAGCTTCCAAAAATTAAAAATCTGCAGGCAGGAAGTAACATCTGGGCCAGTAAATCACCCGGGGCAAAATAAGTGGGTTTGTTGATGGGGAGAGATGTAGGTGGGTGTGAACAGCTGCGTGAGGCCAGTGGGCATCAGGGACTTAAGTTGGGCCAGTGGTTGAAGCCAAGTGAGGAGGAACGACCACAGTGGGGGCATGTTTCTCCACGCTCTCCCTCTGGCCAGCCAGCACCTTCCGGGGGCTGGGAGAACCCCGTCTCCACTGTGAAGTAGACCACAGGCAAAGCCACGGAGTGACTGTGCCCCGTCTTCTCTGCTCTACGATCTAGAAAGCTGAGCGGAGCTGCGGTTGCCGGGGCCGAAGAACCCAGGCGAGCCGCCCTTGGCTCCAGCCCCAGGTGCCCTGGCCCCTGCACCTGCCGTGGCCCTCCCGCCTGCCTCTCCCGGGAGGTGCATTTCATCGGCTGCTCTCAACTCCATTTTCAAGGGGGAGGACTAGAGCCCTTATTGAAAGATTAAAAGAAAGGGTAGCTTTAACTTTCCAGTCAATTATAAAAGATGGTTCCTAAGGTAGAAAAGGACAGAGAAGCTCTGGGGAAAGGGTAAAACAGATGCAGCAAAGTAACGGGCCTAAGAATTCCAAATATACAACATTAAAACGGGCTGGTTTATAATACACCAGAAGAATGAACTACCGATAATTGAACAGTTTTCCTTCGATTACTTACTTCTTCTCCCTATTCATAAAAAATACTAAGATGTGTGTGAAGGGAGAGGAGAGGGAGGGAGGGAGGCAGGCAGGAGGAGGAACAGAGAGGAGGGAGGCAGGAAAATCTTCCCACTGCTTTCGTTTGTGTCAATAAAAAGCATATAATTCTTTAATCATTTAATATGAATCTTGCAAGTCATAATAAAATTTATCTTGTAGGGGATGTATCATTTTCCTTGAAGTTAGTGACAGTTAATTGGATGAAAATAGTAATAAAAAGAAAGATGTGAAGAGATTCAAGACATATAGCAATTATTTTAATTTACCAGCTACAATGATTCTTTCACTCACCGGCTAAGCGAAATACCAAAAATGGCTGTCTTATTTCCCTGTTGGGTTGACAGTATATAGAAAATGAAAATATTACTTATTTCATACAGGCTCATTAATCATGCTGCAGTGTTAATATGTTAAGACCCAGGGATTAGGTCTAGTTATCACTGCTTGGCATAAAATCCATGCAAGAAATACATCTCGTGAATGAAAATGTACATTATGAATACATTATGGGCATATTTTGACCTTTTGCCTCTGTGCCACAAGACTTGAGGGAGCAAAGTTATGCAGGGTCCATGATTGGAATGGATTTTGGGGGAGCTAGGGCATTGAGGGGCACAAGAAATTACGCAGCCAGCCAGCCTAGATGAGAAAAAAATAAGTTCATATGTTTTTATATTCTTCTTGTTCTTTTTTCCCTCCCTCCCCATAAAAGCTTGATTTACAAAGAAACTGTACCTGCTAGGGAAAAATTGATTTTGTCATCATGAACCCTAAGTGCTGAATTTTTATGTATTTTATTGGCAATTAGAAGGCACTAAAAGCTGAGAATGCACCCTGACGGAATAATCAAGAAATTGATAGTAATCATCTAGGGCAGAAAATAAATTAAAAGCTTGCATTTTGCAACCCATTATCATTTTTCTGCATGATATTCAGGTAAAAATGTTCAATATCTAGTGAGCTGATTTTTCAGGAAAAATGTGAAAGTTTGCAGTCCCCCCCCCTCCCCAAACCACAAAAATAAGAATATTGATCTTATTTTTAAGGCATGAACCTGAGGGACGAAGGGAAGGAGGAGGCATTAGAGCCACAGGGGCTGACGGGAGTGTTGGCCCTGACGGCGGAGTCCCGGATGGGTGGGGACGGCAGGGGAACGCGTGAGCTGGACCCTGCAGAGCCCTTCCTGCACCCCAGATGCAGCCCTCCCCGCAGGGCACAGCTTCCCTGCACGCTTGCTTTGGGAACCAGCCAGTTCCTCTCATTTCATTTATTTACTTACTTTTTGGCCACATGTAATGCATTTCTTTTCATTTGCAGAAGACAGAACTAAATTACTTGTCGTATATACCCAGGGCCTGGTATGGCTTGTCAAGGGACGCCGTGGTTCATAGAAAGATGGTGGAACACTGAAGGAGGAGTTGAAGGAAGAAAGGGGAGATGGAAGAGGGGTGCTGGGGTGAAATGTGTCAGATGATTAGTCTGTCTGGGAGCCCAGGTGGCTTCAGCGGGCACCCTGAAAACCCCTACAAAATCTCATCCTCCTGTCCTGAGATGCTCCCTTAAATAAAATGCATTGTCACCGCCTTTCCTTTGATGCTTCTGAAACTTGAACGCAGTGCTTAAAAGATCGTTAATGTGAAAAAAAGAAAATTTAATTGGATTGCGAATGATACAAAGCTTTTGAAAAAGAAGCTGGTTCTCCAGGGAAATCACTTCCACAAACAATAATGAATTAGATTTCATGGTTCAGGAGAAGCCTTAATGGAGGGCTCATCCCGGCTCTGGGTTGCTGGAGCTTCTAACCTTCATACAGATGACCTCGTCATGAGACGCTGGCCCGAGTGTTTTTCCCATCTCGTGACCCACGGAAGGAGGAAAGGCATGTCCGGGTCTGGATTCCAACGCCGCTTTTCGGAAACACTCAGATGGGCAACTGCCGCTGTGTCGGGCGCGCCAGCCTTCAGGGCACAGACGGGGCAGGTGACGGCGTGGGACTCCTCTCCGTAGGTAAAGTAGATGCTTGATCCCTCGAGTAGTTCTCCAGTGGCCAGTGTGGACGCCCTGTGTGGCTGGCCAGGCCTGGGCAGTCTGCGGCAGGTGTTCTGAAGTTGGAAGCCAGAAGTGGACGCAGAGCATGGTCGGGGGTGAACAGTGGTCCTGGCTCTCCCAAAGAGGAGGCGCCGTGCCCAACACTATCAGCGCTTCCCCAGGTCCTAGGTCCACATTTTGGGTTCCATCTCTGCCCTTTCAGGTCTGTAACTAATTCAAAATCCTCACTGCATTGTAGGAAGGAAACAGCCTGTGTTTAGATGCTACCGAAGGGCCTCAGAATGGCGTGAGGGCGTCGCCACACCCGTGCGTGGGGGTGAAGGTGGGCATGGAAGGCGTGATTCAGATCTGCACTCCGCGTCGGCACAAAATTCTCCCTCCCCTCAGAGCTCATCATTCTTAACCGGGGTCCCCAGCGAAGGGGAGTATCACACATGGGGGAGATGTGCCGTGTATCTTAAAGCAAAACCAGTCTTCTGTTGATCAAAGCCAGGCCGGGAGGCTCAGCATGAAAGCAAATGAGCTTGCTGCGTTTGTTTTAATTCACTGCAAAACCAGGAGCTGTCACGTTTCAGCATCACCAGTTGCAGAGATTTACTCTTATTAATCAGGAAAGGGCTTATTAAGGAATGTTAGGAAGCCAGAGTGGGTCTAAGTAAGAGCACAGGAGGTGCTTGTGTGAGCTTCCAGGGACACTCCACAGAACCAGGGTGGGAGAAGCCTCATGCAAGTGACCACGGGGAGCAGACCCTCACACCGCAGCCAGAGCCTGCCTCTCCGGGGGGGCCTCACACCGCAGCCAGAGCCTGCCTTTCCGGGGGACCCTCACCGCAGCCAGAGCCTGCATCTCTGGGGGGTGGAGTCCTGCACCTGCATGTTGCTCTGCTAGACTGTTTAACTAGCCCAGGCGCAACGATTGCAGTGACGGTAACAAAACCACAACCTCCCAAGAACTAGGACAAATAACAGAATGCAAAGCTCATCTCCATCGCCCCTCGAGTTTAATCACCGTGGTCTCATAAAGTCTGCGGGGTTCGGTCCCTGCCCTAACACCCTTTAACTTTTATGATAATGTTAATACTGACACTCTGAGAATCCTCAGGAACCAGGCTGCAGGTTATAGCAGAACAAAATGTTAATCATCCTCAGTAATCAAAGTCCCTATAAAAGCTTTGTAAAATTTCCATTAAAAATGCTGTAAACTGCTTTTTTTTTAACATGCTCTACTAGACATGATATTGTTTGCATATTTATCACCTTTTTGATTGAAAAATATTTCTTTTTTTATGGGTCATTTACTTTACTGTGTTAAACTAAGAAGAAACAAAGCAAATGCCAGAGATGTCACTCATTCCAGTGTCGCTGTATGCAAATTTGTGTCAGCTGGAAATGGCTTGTCTCCTAATTGAAGGAGGTATGAACCCAGAAATGGGGCTCTCTTCGGGGCCCAGGAAAAGGTTTGGGATATTTTGATAATTGACCTTTTTCTGTGATTGACATTTCCAGTTCAATGGTTCTATTGTTCCCTAGATACTAATCACTTATCACCTTATCATGCACTAAGGAAATGTCACAGTAGGTGGCCAAAAATGTCACCAGGCAGATGATGATGACCTGTTCTAAAGTAAGAACCCCCAGAATAAAACCACTAAAGCCAGGTCTGCTACTAAACTCTGATCTCGAGCCATCTGTGGCTGGGGCAGGGGTGAGGTGGGTGTATTATCTTACCCGATCTCCATCTTCGACACAGTGTGAGCGGGTAGCCGGGCCTGAATTTCGGCAGTGGTGTGATTGACGTGCTGTCACTCGGGCACGCTGAGCGCTCTGTGGACTCACCATAGAAGGGGCCCTCTTCAGGAGGATGCCCTGTGGACACATGGGTGACAATTATGTCACTGTCTTTAACCCAGCACAGGGTGCGAGAGCTAGATGGCACCTCTGTACTGCTTGCTTTGATCAGTGGTCAGCCTGAGCAACTGTCCACGGCAGTCCAGTCCCTGGGGATCCAGGAGCGAACATTTCAAACATTTCATCTCCCGCTCAAAAGATTTACTCTTTGCAGGGATTGTCCCGACTGATCAGGAGGGAGAGCTGAAAATCACCATTTTCTAATTCCACGTGTGGCGAGGTCAACAGACACTTGTCATTATCTAAATAGTTCCACACAGAGGACATCTCTGGTGTCCAGGAAGTCACTTCCCGTAATAGCCTCTAATGAGCCTGATGAAATAATTAAATGTAGTTCCTGGCTGGTCTCCGGGTTACGGAAACGTGATTACACAGCGATCACGCCGTCCGAAGAGGACGTATGACAAATGGTCCGGGGGGCACAGACGCCCCTCAAAGCCACCACCTCAAAGCCACGGACACTGGAGGGCTGGGCCGGGCTGGAGTTTAGCACGCGGCCAGGCCCGTGTCCGAGCAGCGCGGGGCCGCGTGGGGGTCCTGCCCCCTGCCCAGTGCAGACGCTATTGCTCTGTACTCGAGGAGAATCCGAGCTGTGCTCCCGTCCTGGGTCTGATGCGCCTGCGGTCGTGCGAACCCCGGGGCCTGGCCGGCTACTCCGGGGACACCTGCTTCCCTCCAACCTTGGTGCCTGAGTCATCATGGGGGGCCGGGGCCCTGACCCCTTCTTTTCATGAGCCCTAGATGCCGACCTGACGGGATCTCGGCCGTGAATGGCGCTGTCCCACAGGTGGCCTTCGGGTCCCAAGATCCGTTTTCCCCTGAGAAGCCTTTCTCAGTGTCCACGTCTCCTCCACTCCGTCCGAGGGCTGATACTCGAGGGTGGCAGCCACTGTCTCAGCAAGAAGCCCGGAGGGCGCGGCCTGATTGGTGCTGCAGCCCAGTGACGTCACTTCCTGTCGCCGGTCACCTTGGCAACTTGACGCCTTGACGTGCTCCTGGCGGGGGCGGGCTCCGTCCCCCGGGTCCGGGCGCCGCTGTGGCCGCAGTGCCGCCTTGTTGCTCTAGGTCCCTGGGTCAAGGGTTCCCTTCCCCAGGCAGAAACTGTCCCCCAGGAACCTTCCAGAACGTTCTGCTTGGGCCTCACGTCCTCTTAGGCCCTTAATGGGAGCTGCCGGCGCAGAGCAGGCTGAGCCTAAAGCTGTGCAGTGTGTTCTGGTCTTGTTTTCTTTCTTAGCTTCATCCCTGGTGTTTTTTGGGCATAAAACGCCACCCAGACTTGTTAGCTTAGGAACAGATCCAGGCCGTTCTTACTCATCAGTGGTACCCCAAGGGGCTGAGCCGGGCTTGCCGGTTACAGCACAGGCAGCTTCCAGGTACCCCGTCCCCGGGCCCAGCAGGAGACTCTTCATCTTTTCGCTCATGTAAACGTGCAGGCTTCACATACCAGAAGCGAGTGGGGCTCAGGAGGGAATTCTAAGGAAAAGCCCTTTTAAGTGTTTACCAGCCTTCATTTGGCGTGAAAACTCTCTGGTTTACAGGCTGCCTCTGAGTCTCAGTCCCGGTTTTAGGCCACAGGAAAAGAGCTGTTTTGTGTTGGAGGAGGAACCACGAAGGCCCCTCTGTCCCCCAAGGGCTCAGGCTAAACGCGGCCTGACTGCAGGGGCGCAGAGGCGGGAAGCAGAAGCCAGCTGTCCTGCTTTTCTTTTTTTTTTTTTAAAGATTTATTTATTTATGAATACAAGCTGGGGTACAGGCCAGAGGCATGGGGCAGCGAGAGGGTCCTGCTTTTCGAAGAGGAGGGACAGGCCGCGGCTGAGGCACGGCGTTCCTGAAGCTCAGGGCTCTTCTCTCAGCTCACCTCAGGCCTCTTCTACAAAAGGCAAAGGCCTGACAAGGTGCTTATAAAGCAGACGTGCGGAACACAGAGCATTTCATTTTAAACGCACCCTGGTCGGCTACGTGCGAAGGCCCTGGGCTGGAGCTTCACGGAATTTGGAGACTAATTTGCTTTGCTAAGCGGAGCCAAGACGCTGCTGGGAAGTTCAAGTGTAACTGCGACGCCCACGGGGGGGGGGGGGGCAGCCCCCCACCCTTCCACTTGCCCTGCGCTTACGTGCATGTGCGCTAAGGAAACTGAGGCTGCAGCCCTTACCACCAACCTGTGGGCTTCTGACTGCAGAATCAGGCCAAGGTCTGCCGGCCGACTCTGCGAGTTCATTTACTAGAGACAAGGGCCGAGAAGGCGAAGCACCCGGGACGTGGACCTGGCCGACATCGGGGAGGCATTTGGGGAATGTGCTCCTTGAGTGACGGCCACAGAGAGTTGCTTGTTGGGGAGACCAAGGCCAGGGCTCCCCGGCCAGAGAGAGGCCACTTTCTCCTCGCTGATCCCTCGGCCCCACGGAGGCGCCCGGTCAGATCAGGCCCAGCGTGGCAGCGAGCAGGTGCAGAGACTGGACTGGCCAGCGCTTGAGCTTGAGGAGGGGCTGTCTTAAACCAGAGGACATCCAGAGCACCCCAAACTGCCTTTGCAGCAAAAACAGCCACGGATCTTCTGGGTCCCAGGAAAGGTGCGTGATTGCTGTGTGGAGGCCACACGGGAAGGGCCATTAATCCTGCCGTGCCGCTGACAGCCCATCTCGCCTTCCAAATGTGGGAGTAATGTGTATGGATGGAGCTGTTAGCGCGCAGCAAATAGAAAGTCGGTTCGATCCGGGACTGAGCCCACCAGGCACGACGCTGGACAGTCCCTCTCCCAGCGCATCCCCTGCAGCAGGGTCATTTGTCACAATTTTCTAGGCCCCCCAGCACCCCTGCAAGCCCCGGCCCCCGCCCAGCACCACCCCAATGGGCTTTGTTTATTGTTTAACACTTTTCAAATGGCTGCTGAAGGTGTGTTTTGGAAATGCCCATCTGCTGTGTCAGCTCAGGGGAAATAGCTACTTAAATAGTGGCTCAAAAAATACGCGGCAGAAAAACACAAAGGAAGACCCAGTGGAGACTACAGACACCCCATAGCATGCCCCCCCACCCCCGCCCCGCGCACGCACTTAAGCCTCCTAACAGCCCTGCCCCCAAGCAGGGCAGTTTAATAAATTCACAAGTGTCAGTTGACCTTTCTTCTCTGAACACCCCGAGAACTATTCTCTTCAGCTTCTAGTCTTTCCCTGTGTCCTGCTTCCGAGAATTTTCCTTGAAAGCCACTTTGGTTTTTTAAATCGGCATGTGGTGTGGGGGCTGGGTCCACGGACCCTCAGGCCCATGCACTGCTCTTCCTTCAGATGCCCACCTCCCTCGGGCTGTGTGTGTGACGGTGCGTGAGGGCCAAGGAACGCCCCAGGGGGCAGGTGGGCCACAGACTGCAGTCTCCCGAGTCAGAGTCTTCTGTTCTCTTAGGGCTCAGGCGTGATCAGGTGACCCACGTCAGTCCATGATTCCAATCCCAGGACTGTGACTCGAACTGCTTGGGAGAAAAATAAGTGGTGAGCTTGCCATCACTTATATTAGACAATAGGCTACAGATTGGGAGGTGCCAGAAGTCTGCCAGCCCCTGGATTCCAAACAAATTTGTTTGGAATAGAGTCGATCCTTGGGAACAAAATGTCTGAGATCCTGGATCGAACTGTATCTGAAGCCTGATCCCCCCAAATGTCAGCTGGTTTGTATAAGTCGCCTTGAACCGAGTTTCCTGTTCATTTGCAACTAAGCCTATCAAGGCCAATAGCCTCAAAGCAGAAGCACCCTGCTAGGTCTCAGGCAACAGGAAAACATGAATATTGATTTTTTTTTCAAGTATAAGTTCCCAACAAACAGAGGAAGGCTATATTAAAGATCATAACTAAGATTCAAGGTCATGGCTGGTTCATGAGACATTTGGGGGTGCTCAGAAGGTTCTTGCCTCCATAGTGGGGAAGAATGTGCCTGGGATCTGTGCCTTCTTCCATGTAATAAAAATTATAACACTCAGTGGCCTATAAACTCAAGGAAATCCTAAGTGTTTCAACTTTACTTTCAAAGGATACATCCCAGGTAATGATGGTTGTCTATTTTTATGAAAGGAAAGGATGCTTCAAGTAGCTGTTCCCACAAAATAACTGTCTTCTCTCTGTCAGTTACACACACCTCCAGCGGGGGTCACACCTGGGATTCAGCGGTAATGGAGAACTGTCTGGTGGAGGAATCTTTCATAATATTCTCTCAGAGTCACACACAGGGAGATGATTACAAAGCAGCATCTAATAATGGGAATATTAACTCTGCTAAACTTCTGGGGAAAAGGAAAATGAAAATATTTATGGTTATAAGAAGGCAGGTCCCCCAATGCAGCTCAGCAATTTCCTGTCCATTAATCCTACTTACAATATAAATGAGGTGTTTTTCTAAGGTGAGGTTTAAGACTCCCAGACATCAATGCCTCTAAACCCCATGTGGAAGGGGAGGGCAGAGGAACAGATAGAGATATTGGATTGAGGCTCATCCTGCTACCAAACAGCAAGCAAAGAATCTGCCCTCACTCGAACCTTCAATTTAAGGAGTCGTTTTGCACGTCGAGAAGGCAAGTGGAACGTGAATTGAAGAAAGAAACGCAGTCACTGGGCCAGGGACTCAAGCCGGTGTGATGCTGACTCGAATCTCCATTTTCATTTGTCACCAGAGAATCTCGACTTGGATTTTGACAGTGCTGCTAACAATGGCAGCCGTGGTGAGCCCTACACACAGGAGAGGGCGGCTGGACTTAGCTCAAGAGGGGCACCGTCCACACCGGGGTGAGCGCCATCCGGTCAGAGCGCACCGTGCCCCCGTCCACACCGACTGTCCTCTGTCTCGGGCGGGCCCTGCTGGTCCAGCCCGGAAGTGGAGCGTGAGGTCCAGGCCCACAGCCAAACTCTGCCTTGTGATTGGCTCAAGGTGGCGGCACGTGACCCCACTCATCCAATCAGAATGCGTCGCCATCTCCCGCCTCCCGCACCTTCCGGGAAGGGCTGAAGATGGGCGCTTTCCAGCGGCGGGCCCGAGGCCCCAGGGCCAGGCGGCGGGAGGGCCTCTGTTGGCCTCAGCGCCCCTCCCTGGCTCCCCGCTGCTGTCAGCGGAACAAATATGCCAGCTGCTCGGCCAATTCGCCAGTAAACACAGGGAAACACTCCTGACAGGCACTGGCAGCGATGCCATCACTGCTGGACTTAAAGGGACTTTTCATCCACAAAGTCAGTTTCATTTAGAGGCAAAAACAAATCGCTCGGCTTCTGCGGGTGGAACCAGCGCGGGCGCAAAGGCGGCGATCAGCCTGGCCTGGCCGCCCCCGGCCACCCCCGCGCTGGTAGGAGTAACACCTGCATTTCCACAGTTCATCACCCCGCCACCCCCTCACCTCTGCGGGCCCCACAGCCCCGGGGGCGGGCAGCAGGTGCTGCTGTGGTTCACGGAAGGACGTGGAGGGTTAGCGGGGCTGCCAGAAAGTCACAGGCCACAAGGACTCAGCAGCTTCTGCAGACAAGACCCCACCCGCCTCCTCAGCCCGATCTCAGCACACCCGACGCATCTTGGTGGCTTCAACCCCTCTGTCGAGAACGTCCATCCCGTCTCCTTCCTGAGGGCTGGCTCTGCCTGGGTCCAGACGGCCCGGTGCTTCACACAGAAAATGTCAATTTTGAACCCTTGCTCCCCTTGTCACCTCTCTTGATGGGGGCAGTTGGCACTGACCACAGGCAGCAGATGGCAGCAGCTACCGATGGCAGAACAGAGCAAAGGGGAGATCAGAGCTTCCCGAGTCACCTCGCACACCCCTGGATCCTGAGGAGCCTCGGCTGTCACTTCAGAGCGGAGAGAGGAGAGAGCGCCGTCCACAGGCTGGTGGCATGTCTCTCTGAAGAGGAGCAGGTCAGAGCCGATGCAGCCACTCGGGGAGGTCCCACCCTCCTTGGTGACCTTTCACCGTCACCCCCATTCAGATCCCTGGTCCACCAGCACCCCATGCACACGGCAGCCTGACCTCTGTGTAAGACACCCCGGCCTCTTGCCCAAGCCCCTGCTGGGTCGCCGACATTTTCTCGCTGGGGTTTAGCGTCAGCGTCCTCCCTGAGCACGTGCAGCCCTGGCCTGACCTCTGCATCCAGTGGGAGCCGTACCGTGGCCACCCAGTGAGGCGCCGGGATGGCGAGTGGCCCAGAGGAGCAGCCGTCCTGGCGCCCACCTGCTGAGCCGGGCAGTGGGCCCACGGTGGGAAGTCACAAACCACACCCAGCTCCTGCAGACGTGGGATTGTGCAGAAGTCTGGCTGGGCGCGGATTGCGCCTTCCCGGGGGAGCTGGCTGCATCGCTGTGTGTCTGCAAACACTCACACACATCCAGGGACAAGTTCCCCGTGACGGTGAGGGCTGCCGAGACGGGAACAGAAGAAAGAAAAAAGCGATTCTCAAAGATTCACAAAACCAAGTAAGTATGGTAGAAATGTACGACTGTGTCTTTGAAAGGATTCTGTGGGACATTGCTAGCATTTACACTGCTGAAAATAGTGTAACTTTAAGATTCACCTAAAGGGTGTGTGTGTGTGTGTGTGTGTGTGTGTGTGTGTGTGTGTGTGTGTGTGTGTGTGTGTGTGTATGCGCGTGCGCGCGCACATAACGGCCAACGCTTTCAAGCATTTACTGTGCATTAACTGTATATCCCTATTACGCATTTGTTTTTATAATTTATTTATTTTTATGTATTTTACATCATTGTTCATTTTTGTACAGTGTTTGCTTTCTCCTCTCAGGTGTAGTCCCCATGGAATTCCCACCACCAGTTCACCTTGCACCATCACCATCGTCCCTTGCGCTCTGCCCACCCGTTTTGAACCCTCTCCCTCCCCCTCCCCTGCAGAATGTCTCTAATTTATAGTTGCCTGCTAATTTTGTTTCATTATTTTTTTTTCCTGATCCCTTCTCTGGTTCCCCTATATTCCTCCTGTAAGTGAAACCTCCTGTGACTCATTTAAGTCAAAATCTGGCAAGAGAAAAAGCCTTTCATCTTAACCTTTTGACCAGTTTCCTGTCTGGGACAGAGAGGGCAAGCCTGCCACAGCCAGCGTATGCCCATGAGGCAGAAGGAAATGCCAGAGAAAGCTCAGAAATTCAGCTCCTGACACGGCCACCGCCGGGCATCTTGACAAGCTTGTTACACTGAGCCGCCGCGACTGGATTCTCTGTTATTCGCGGGCAAGTATTTCTAAACCCACATGCTGTGCGTACAGGCGGAGGCCAGCACAGCGCAGACTGTGTCCCTCCAGGCTCAGGGAAGGCCAAGTAAGGTAGTGCAGGCACCTGGGCCAATGTTGCATCGGCCTTTTGTGACAGAGGAGCAGAGGTGAGAGAGGAGTCGATAGTCCACTGGGAGCAGGAGCGGGGCTCTGGGAAACGCTGACCCAGGAAAGCAGATGGAAACACACCGAACGCGCCAGCTGAGGTCAAGCTCCTCTCAGTAGCTGCCAATTTTCCAGCCAGAATGGATTTTCAGATATCTGAGCACCAACCAGCCAGTTCTGATGTTGTTTCACCTGCAGAAAACCAGCACCCCAGTGGGCTGCTGCGATTTCGCGTGCCTGGTTTTCAGCGTTGCTGCTGTCTTGTGGATTCCGGGCCCTCCCTCCGTAATCCCCTCCTGATAGCTTCCCTGGGGTCATCTTTGTTTTAAAGAAAATAATAAATACCACAAAAGACTCTGCCGTAGCCCTGGTTTTCTCAATGACACTTCACTTTATCTGCATGGGGCCGGCTTAAACGAGGCGGACCCGCTGTTACATCAGGGCCCCTGTTACGTCAGGACCCGTTTCCAGAGCTCTGTTTTGCTAGTCTTGGACTTCTCCACTCTCTCCAAAAGCGAAAGGAGGCAGTGTCGCTGAGGCACGGTGCTCCTGACCGTTGCAGCATCGATCCTCGGGTTTCTCACGACCGCAGGAGGACGCGGCCTGGGCCAAGGCTGCCAGTCCTGTCACCTCCGACTGAAATGCTGCATCACGAGCTTTTACTCACAAATTCGCAAGTCGAGGGGGGCTGGAGATCCGTGAAATGTAGGACTAAGAAATAGCTTGTTGCCATAACTAAGAGAGAACTTGGGCTTCAAGTTCCTGTCATGCCTCGGAAGGCTCCTCTGTGCCACCAGAGTGATGTCGCTGGAGACAGACAGACCATCCTTTGGCACATCCCCCACCCCTCCTCTGCCATAACAAGGCTCCAGCCTTCTCAGGCTCCGCGGGGCGCCGGTGGAGAGCCGGGCTGGGAAGGTGGCAGCATGCCCAGGACTGGCGCGCCAGCCCAGCCGCCTAGCAGCGGGGAGACGAGCTCTGCAGACGCAGGAGCGGTAGCCCGGCCGGAGCCCGCGGCACGCATGCCTGATTCTCGTCTCCCAGACGCCTCTTCTCCACGCTCATTTGGCTCTCAGCAGACTTCAGATATTTTGACTTCATTTTTCTCCATGGACCCTCGACTCCCACCTCGCACCTTCTGCAGTAACAACAGAACCAAAAGGCCACGGTGCTGGTTCTCAGCACACAGGAGACACGTGCGTGCTTCCGTGTACACACACAGGGAGGTGCGTGTGCACACGAGCGTGCACCCCAACACATCCATGCAGACACATGCAGACCCATAGGCATGCACCCCCACACACAAGCACACCCCACACTCACCGCCAGAGCAGAGAGGGGCGCAGGGCAGGTGAGGTGGGTGCCCAGGGCGCCTCCCGGAGCCCTGCACCCCACTTACCTGCCCGGCTCCCCCCAGTCTTTGTCTTGCACACACTTGGGCTGAAAACTGCATACGTGAATGCATACACACACACGCAAATGTGTACTCACACACACCCCCCATGTCACCTGAAATCAGCACAGCACAGCACAGCAGTAAGCCCATTTCACTGAGCAAATCCTGATCTGACCGAAGCTGCAGCGAAGGCCCGGCTGCTCTGCTCTGCCACCTGCTGCCTGACGGACAGGGGGCCTCTGGTGAGGACTGCGGGTCCTCCCGGGTCAGCAGACTCCTGCTCCGGCCTCCCGGCCTGTGGCCTTGACCTCAGCGGCCCCTGCTCCGCAGAAGGCTGCATCATCTTGTGCAGAATCAAGTTTCTCTCCATTTTCTATTTAATGACCTGTGTATTTGCTAGAGCACGTCACGTGTTTACTTAAATGTTGATTTTTAAAAGAAAGAAAAGAGGACTGTTACTGGTTTTAATTGTGAGTAGAGAATTCTCCGTGCCCAGCACTGGGAGCTACTGGGCAACTATTTCTCCATTAAAAAGTGACATTAGCAACGGCGGTGGTGGACACCCAGAGGAAATGACCACGTCCGGGAGAGAGAGCGGACAGGACAGGTGGGCTCGCCCCACAGGTGCAGGCTCAGTGAGGTCCAAGCCCCTCCCTCCCTGAATCTTCCCCCGAGGTTCTGGCCCCCTGGATCTGATCGTGGAGTCCTGGTGAGATGCCACCTCCCCGCCCGTCCGTCCATACTGCACCGCGCGCGTCTCTGCCCCCAGAGCCACTGGACACCCAGGGACCAGGCGATCGCACGTGTTTGGTTGGCTCAAGCCCACTCAGTGTTCTGCCTTTGGCTCTCTGTTTCCTGAGGGTCTTGCCAGGCTGTGGAGACCAGTCGGTGTCCCGCGACCCGATCTGGCCCTGTGCTGTGACGTCACTGCAACAGCAGGTGCAGCGGCATTGAGCGAACTGCCACTCCGGCCAGTTCAGGCCGCCGTCTGGGGCCAGCGTGGCCTGGCTACGTCGGGTGCGTGCTGGACACAGCGCCTGTTTCCAAGCCGCTCCCCTCTAGCTGATAGGAAACAGCCAATTACCAGCCTGACCGAACAAGACGCTTCGCCCCATCCGCTTGTGGGCGTCCGGCTGGGTTCCCTAGTCTGCAGGGGCGCGGCGTGAGTGACTGCTTGGAGCGGCTCGTTGAGCAGTGCACAGCCTGCCCGACTGGCCCCAGCACCCCGAGTGTGTCCAGACCCAGCAGACTGGACCCACATTCGTGGGGCGAGGGCAGATGTCTCAGCTGGCGGTTGAACCCTGTGCCCTTCATCTGCCCTTTTACCCCAGAGGAGCCCTTGTCCCAGCGCCTGAGAGTGCCCAAGCCCTCCTCCATCTCTCGGGCACTGCCGCAGCCCTTGCCCAGGCAGGCTTCCCCTGCCGATAAGTTTCAGATCGTAAATCCACAGCAATAGGGGTAGACGGCGTGAAGTAGAATAAAATCAATCGAGGAAGTCCGACGACTAGACGTTAATGCCCGTCTCGGGAGAGGTTGAGTCAAAACACAGGCGCACAGAGATGCCTGCAGAGAAAGGCACGAGACCCCGGAAAGGGGGAACGGTCCTTCTGGTGTGCCCTCGGGTGTGTGGGGGGCTGGGGCGGTGCCGCCGTGGTTCTGGTGGGGTGACTGTGATTTGGCCCTCCTGACGAGGTGGTGTTCCTCATAAATCCCCGGAGCTCAGAGGCACGAACCCACGTAGGCCAGAGATCAGCGCTGGGTTTATTTGGCTGTAGAGGGTCACACAGTAAATACTCCGGGCTTCTGAGGCACACAGTGTCAGCCGACTGCGTCTGGCGGTGGAAGAATAAAGCAGACCCGCTGTCAGTCGATGCCAAAGAGCCTGTCCTTTCCAGAGGACCTGGCGGGCACAAGACCAAACGTCCTCAAACCAGCGCAGGAGGCAGGAGGCCGGCGGCAGGGCGCTCACATCTCCATTAATAAAGCAGATTAACCTTCACACTCCTGGCAGCCACCTCGCCAGCCCGCTTGTTATCACAGCCAGCATCTTCTTAAGACTCACAAAGATAAACAATATGTCACAGCAGCTGGCAGAGCCTCTCTGATGCAGTGACTTCTCCTAGGCTCTTTCTGGGGCCGCCATTCGCTCCTGGCTGAGGCCCACATTGCACTGGCCTGGGGTCCCCCCAGCCCGAGAACACCTGCTGGTTTCGGTGGCTCCCTCCCGGACAGCCCCCTGCCTGAGGGGCACGGCGCCATGCTTGCGGCCTCTCCCCCACGCCCCCACTTCCTGACTAACGGGCTTAAATGCAAATCAAAACCTGCTCTTCCCCATTGAGAGGTCTCCAGCGTCTCTCCGCAGTCCCCAGACCGTCCGCTCTGCCTGCGGCTCTGGGAGGTCCGTGGACGCGAGCCGGCCTCTCCCAGCTAATTGGACGTGGCCCTGTGCTGAGCTCTCGGCATCTTTCTTGTCGTTCCCGGAATGAGCGGCGCTCGCTCCTGTTTCCAGAAAGTGCTGCGCGCACTTCCCCGCACAGAAGATCACCTCTGCCGCCTTCCGGTTTGAGCTTCAAAGTGGACAGCAGGACTGTCCTGCGGCCGCCCACAGCCATGAATGAACGGCGTGTCAGCCTGCGGACAGCGGGTTGGCAGTGCAGGGGATCTGGACCATTTGCAAAGTCCGAGCTGCGAAGCGGGGAGACGATCCCTCTTGCGTTTTGGCCACGGAATCTGTGGTCATCGCTGAGTAGAAAATGAACGCGGCAGACGACTCGCCCCTCAGGCATTGTCAGGCATCGACTCTATAAATAACTGGGCGGGCGCAGGGCAAGGCCCGGGAGCCCAGAGTGTCCCGATCCCCTCCCACCTCGACCCAATGGGGGACTTAGAACCGACGAGCCTGCAGGCGGCCGCACACGGGCACTTGGCGCTCACACTGAGCTGCGGAGCCCTCCACGGCGCGGCAGCTCTGCCCAGCACCCCGGGGCCGGGAAAGCCTCCCCACCCGCGCAGGCGATTCCTTATGTTCTCGGGGTCACCAGCGCCTGCCTCCCGCTCCCCCTCTGCCCGCCTGCTCGCTGGAGAATCAGCCCCTCCGTCAGGGCTGTGGTTTCCCGGGGAGGCTGGGCAGCCCATGCCCTGGGCCAGCCCGCGGGTCCGTGCTGCAAAATAAAAATGCGCTGAGAACCCGGAGCCCCCCTGCCCACGCCGCCCGTCTGCTCCCCGCCCCGCATGGACGCCCAGCGCGGCGGCCGTCTCCTTGGACTGCCCGGTGGCGGGATGGCTCCGGATGCTGGGGGACCACAGACGTGCAGGCAAGGAGGGGCGCAGGCGGCACAGCTGCGGGCGATGCTCTGCGCTCCCGCCCGCCGCCTCGTCCCTGCAGCTCCCGGCGCGCGTGTGGCTGGGAGAGCGGCGCCTCTTCTTACCGCCAGGTGCTGGCCACGGACCCGGCCCGGGGCGCCCACGGGAAGCGCCACGCTCGATCATGGGGTCTGGGGGCCTCCACCGGCCCCCCGGGAATGAGGCTGGTTGGTTACTGCAGGGCAGGCAGCCCGCATGTTGGGTCGCTGCCGGCGCCCAAGCCCCTCAGAGAGAGACCCAGCCCCGCAGCCATCTGCCGTCCCGGCTGCCTTGCCAGCCACAGGAAAGTCTCTCCGGAGGAAGAGATGTTTCCGGGGAGTGGAAAAGATGGGCAAATCGGCCGAGGTCCCCAGCACCGACCCCCACACTCCAAATCGAGCAAGGCAGCCCCTCCCCTGAGGCCGTCAGCACCCCAGCTCGTCTCTAACTGCAGGGTGAGCCCCCCTTTCTCTCTGGAGGAGTCTCCGCGGGGGGCAGGGTAGCCTGTTTCCGGGCAGAACACACCGCAGGCTGGAATGAGCTTGCCGGAGAGGAGGGCCGGCTCTGCGGTCCCTCGGGCCCACTCCCACCCCAGGCCAGCCCGTTGCTGCCAGCGACTACCGCATGGAGGAGGGACAGAAATCCCTCAACTAGTCAGAATCTTACTTTCTAGACACAGTTTGACATCGCCAGTCTGATCCTGAAGGACCGCTTCTTTCTCCCCTGGGGCCACAAAGGGGTGCAGGGAGGGTTCCAGCAGAGACAGAGCACGTTTAGCTGAAATGGGGGGCAGATGCAGGCCAGACCCGGGCAAGCTCAGATCTTTACGGCACGTCACGTAGCTGCCCTAGAAGCATCCGGAATCTATCACTACTGAGGCCACCGGCGGCAGCCAAGGCCTCTCCTGAACTTTCCCAGCAGCCTTCGCTCCCTCAGCCACCTGCAGAAGACACAGAGCCAGGCAACCCGGTCAACACCCTCCTGTTCTCGTGCCCCTTCTCCCTGCCGCGCTGAGTCCAGCTCAGCTTCCTGGGGAGCTTCTCGTGTCTTCCTGTTTGGATGTGCGCTGGGGAAGGACAGAGCGGCTCAGCCCTGTCACGCGGGTGTCGGCATAATCAGGTTACCGGGCATAGTCATTACTGACTTCTCCGTGGTAGCTGAATTGTGCTGGACACACTGAAGTGCGGCCACCCGCTCCCGCGCTATCGCAGAAAGGCCCATTTAGAAAGTCCACGGTGTTTAATCTGGTCCGACGGAGATGGTTATTCCTGGTCATTTGCGCCGCGCGGCCAGCGGGCCCACATTCTCCTTGACATTTTGCAATTGTTCCTTTCAGCTGTGAAATCACTTTTACATAACTGAGATGACAGCTGTTTGCAGAACCCGCGCTCATTCTGGTGGATAGGGGAACGGAAAGTGCCATCTGCCTGGTGCAGTTTCTGGAAACCCGCCGCCAGCCGGCGGCCACCGCTAGATGACCAGACAGACCCACTTTGGGGGACGTGAGACGCCAGCGGTGACTCGCAGCCTGAAGCAGTGAGGGCGCACAAAGCCAGCCTCGAATAGGCAGGGACCTCTTGTTCAACAACCAGAACCCACTCACGCCACTGAAGCAAGGCGTCCTTCTGCTCAGGCATAGTCAGCTGCAGAACCGACAGCCTTTGAGTGATTCCACAAGTTGTGTTGACTCTGAGGCAGCTGAGCTGGACTGAGCAAGGCAGGAAGAAGGGGGAGAGAGACCGTGATGGTGTTGATCCGGGTTGCCTGCCCGCCTGCAGGCCCAGCTCTGCCAGACCTGTGTCTTCTGCAGGTGGGTGAGGGAGCCAGCAGCTGCTATAGAAGTTCAGAGGAATCAGAGATGCTCAGGGCAGATCCCAGGACTCGAGGCAGGAGCAGCAGGGCAGGGCCAAGAGCCAACAGCACCACTTCCAACTCCCTGCAGCCCAGCTCTGGTCACTATTCAGTCCTGGCCTGCCTTCCCATTAGCCACCTTAGACCTTCACACCTTTCAGCCCAGCAATTCAAGGTGCCAGCAGTGGGCGCAATCTCCTATCTCCACTAGACAGGGTTTAGCAAGAGTAGGTTGTAGATGAGGGGAAAGATGGAAACAACCTAAATTATCATCAGCAGGAGAAATGTGCATACTTGCTGGTATCATTACACTGTGGAATATTATACAGCCGTCAAAAAGCTGAGATAGAACAATCTGCACTGATAAAATAAATCAAAAACATATTTTGTGTGCTAAGAATAATTAATATAGCATTTCATTTAAATATACCTATTATCTCCCTCCCATAAATAATATATTATATATCATATAATATCCCTTATATAATATGATATATACATATATATCATATTTTATATGTGTGTGTGTTTATATATATACATGTATGTGTGTGTGTGTGTGTGTATATATATATATATCAATGAAGAATTCTTATCACAGACAAGAATTCTTAGCACTTCTGGATCACTTCACAGTGACAGGTGAAACTAATGAAGAGAAAGCGATTTTTAAACAAAATCTGTTCAGCACTAGACTTGTAAAAAAAATTGGCACAGGAAGAAATGAAGCATAAGTCTCCTGGTGCTGGCTCTTCCATCCTGATAGATCCACCGCGGACAGGCCCTTTGTTCTGGTTTTTAAGCTGCACCAACAACAGGCGTCCTGCCAGAGCAGAGGCCAAGCAAGCTAAATCGGAATTATTTTAGTGTTTTTAAGAATGATTTCCTAGGAGCCCGAGAAAAAGAACTTAGAGATTTTGGCAGCTGCAGTGCTTGCTCAAAGTCCATCTCTATATAAATGAGTTCATAAATATTAATTTTGCCTGTTCCTGATCTATTTTTGATAAGTTTTAAATTTAGAAAAGTGCTCCATGTAGCTAGCAATTTAGCAAACAGATAGTGTTGATGAATCCAGAATATTAGTTCAGTCATCAGAACTTCCCCAGAGTCGAGCAGCGAGTGCTGTGTGCATGTACCAGCTCACGTGTTATGTGCGCACGAGTATGAGAGAACAGAGGGGTGTGAGTGTGTGTGTGTGTGTGTGTGTGTGTGTGTGTGTGTGTGTGTGTGTGTGACTCTGGGAGTGTGTCAGTGTGTCTGTGCGCATGTGTGTGTTGACACAGTGCTCAGACAAGCTTTTGCTCTCACCACAGGCCCAGGCAGCGCTGGTCCAGGGGGAGCAGCTGTGGTGAGAAAACAGAGGAGACTGTCTCCCACCTGTGTCTTCCTAGGGGAGTGGGGGACTCCCAACACCTGCTTGGTCACTTTGCAGGCCTGATAACCTCACTGCTGCCAGGCTGAGCACCCCCATAAATCAGACATGAGGCGGGGAGTCTATAAGGACTGCCTTCTTGTGCCGTGGGGCTCTGGAGGGGCCCTGTGAACCCCTTTATTGTGATTTAAAAAGTCAGAGCTGGTCCAGGCCTACCAGGAGCTCTGAGAGTTCTTTATATTCTGGACAGGGGTCCAGGGCCAGATAGGAGTATTGCAATTCTGTACCCCCAGTCTTGAGATTTCCTTTTCCTTCTCCTAACAGTATATGTTGTAGAGCAGAAATGTTTAATTCCTAGATGCCACATTTATCTAAAGTAATAAGGTCTTAATTCAACTACAGTTGGAAAAGCTTATGTGCATAAAACCTCCCTAACTTTTCCCTGATTAAAGCTGTTTAAGCCCCCTGCTATAGACCGTCTTAACCTTCCCCATTTTGATTAAGAGAGATTAATTTGTTCTTACCGAGCAAATCTGAACAAGACTCACAGATGAAATTGCGAGTAGCAATGGAACAAAGCAAATCAACATAAAATGAAACTGGGTATTTCTCTCCCATCTTGCAAGGTCTAGTCAAGTAACCAACTCCAGCATGTGTGAAGGTCAAAGCCCCACCTGGCTTAGGACCTGAGAGCTGTTCTCTGGACACAGGCAGGCGTGTGGCACCAGTAGCTATTAGCACCTTCAATGCACGCAACCGAGCTGCAACATCTTTTCAGAAAACACATTCCCAGTGCATTCTCAAGAAATGACAATGAAAACCAAAAAATGGTTCATCCGGGTGACTCAGCACCAAGGCAGGAGCATCTGCCCCACCTGTCCACCATGTCAAAGATGATTTCTGGCCCTAAAACAACAAGCTGACATATTTATGTCTCTGCTGGTGGCCGAGATGGTCTGATTCCCCCAAGTGCCTACTGGGGCATTTGATGGGGACTCAGTTGGACTGACCAGTGTCCTCCGCCCTTCAAACCCTGACCTGGGAAGTAACAAAGCACAGGCTGGGGGGAGGGGCTTCAGCATGAGTGCCAAAGGGGGCCCATTTCTACTTTAGCAAAGAAGCTTTGAGGCCACAGCCTTTGATGTCGCTTCTTGGAAAAATCTGTTCATCCCCAAGCAGTGAGGTTGGGTGCTCCTCCCTGGGGCGGGCTCACTGACGAGAGACTCTGGGCCCAGGATCAGGTCAATCATGTGAGAAGTGGCTATTACAGGAAAAAACATATCAGAAGATTGGTCTTCCTCCACCCGCCATCTGTCCAGTTGGGCATGTTCATGAAGAGACAAAATGGCGCACATTCATGAAGAGACCAAATTGGCACATTCATGAAGAGACAAAATGGCGGCTGGGGTCCATGACTGTCGTGTGTGGAGGTGATGTGCGCTGAGTGGGGCATCTCCTGCAAGGCTCTGTTCTCTCCTTATGTGGTCACCAATGTGACAGTGTCTCTGTTCTCCTGGAACTTGGGTGCCAGAGGGAGGGAACCAACAGAACAAATGCTTCTCAGACGGCGTGTGACAAGCCTGCAGCTCCTGGGCCTCTCTGGTGGTGCAGCGGGTTGAGCACAGCTCTGTGAGCTCTCCAGACCCACGGCAGCACGAGTTCACTCCCCGGTCAAGGAGCTTCCCACGGGGCGCGGCAGACCTGTCTTCCCGCTGCTCCCCTCAGCAGTGGATTTCGGTGGATCTGCCTGTTCTGCTCCCCACTCTGTCTCTGGTGAGTCCTCTCACCCCCCCACACACACACCTCTGGCCTGCCCCCCAGCTTGTATGCATAAATAAATAAATCTTTAAAAGAGAAGAATAAAAGACTACAGCTCCACGCACCGAGTGTCTGCCTCTCTGCCCCCAGCGGGCGGCCTGGCCTTCCCTCGCGCTGCTTTTGTGCCTGGTGGTCCCGCGGCTCTGACCTTCCAGATGGAGTCCATTTCTATTTTGGGTCAGCTTTTGTCTTCCATTTTAGTATTTTTTTAAATAAATGTGCTACTGTTTCCTTCATAACATCTTTACGAGGTATGACTCACATGCCATAAAATTCATGTCTTTAAGTGCACAATTCAGTGGTTTTATCTATCCAAAGAGTTGTGGAAGTATCAGGAAGACCTAAGTTTAAAATATGATCGTCACCCCCAAAAAGAAACCCTTAGTCTGCTCCCACACACGGTTTCCTCCTTCCCCCACACCCAGTCAACCCCACGCCTTTGAGTTGGACTGTTTGTCCTTTCCTCTTTTTCTTAATAAGCTCCAAGCATTCTTCACATATTCTGGATGAAACGCTCTTATCAGACTCACAATTTGCAATTTTTTTCTCTGTTCTATAGGTTGTCTCTTCGTTTTCTTTGAAACACGAAAGTTTTCCACTTTGTCATCATCTATTTTTCTCTTTGGTCATTTGTGCTTTTGGTGTTATAGCTGAGTAAGTTTTACCTAACCCAAAAGAATCCCTCTCAATTATTTAAAGATAAGCCTGGGAATTGTTCATTTTCCCTGTCAAATTATTGACTTGTTTGTCTGCTCTATCGTAGAACTCTGAGTAGCTCAGGAACTGCAGCTCCTGACTGTCACCCCAAAAGCAGCCTTCACTCCGTGGAGACTGGGGTAGTGTTGTCCAAGTCCCTGTGGTAACGGGGCTCAGAATGTTGAGACTGCTCCAAGTTCTCATGGGTAGTTCAGGGGTAAAAGCAGGTAGAATTAGCTCTGAGGCCAAAGTTCAAGCTGTGCCACTACACCGGAGGTCTCTGCACCAAGGAGCAGAGAATCCCTAGACAGCAACCTGGTTGAGATGCCACCGTTTCACTTCTTCGCTGTCCTGAAGCAGTGCGGGTTAAACTGAGACAGCCCCAGTCTCTCCCCAGGGCGGACCTTACTAAGCCATTGGAAGCACTTCCCAGATGGAACCATTCTCACGTGGCACCTCCACCAAGCACCAAGCGCAAGTGTGTAAGGCCAGGACCACCCCTGTTCTCTAAAGCATTGCTCTTCTTTCTGGGACAGAACAATGTTCCAGAGCTCTCCATTTCCCTAGCTTAGGCTGATCTTGGATTTCCAGATTCAGACTGTCAACCTAAATAAGAAGTAAACTGAGTAAGCGTGGCTGGCCAGAGGTGGTGTTTATTCTGGAATAGCAGAGGACTGCACTGGGAAAGGCATACTGTCGCATCTCCAGGTGAGTGCAGTGAGGGCTTGGGGTAGGCTGTATTTATGGCCAAGGGGTGCAAAGAGGAGAGGTCCAGGCATTGTCGAGGCCCAAAATGCATTGGCTTGGGCGGGGGAGTGGTGGGCAGATGCTCGCCGGTCAGGAGGCGAGTCTCCTTCTTCTGCAAAGTGGCATTGATGGGTGATCAGTCTCAGTCCTGAAGCCCTATTCTTCTAGGGCGGAGGTGTGAGGTTGTCTATTTCATACCCTCCGCTATCATTTTAGATTGAAATCCTCTCAAGAGATTAAAAGTCAGGGTGCAGAGTCTAAAGAGTATCTTTCAGACTCAGAGCACCCTAAACCTACCCGTCATATCTTCACTTTAACACCCCCCACCACCCTAGATCTTTGAAATCTAACTCAAAAGCATGTCTTGTTAATCTGCAAGGTGGTTCTGAGTCATGGTGCAATTCTGAGGAATATTCCCCCAGTTCAGGACAAAATAACTTGTACTTCATGTCTTTCAGGAGAACAGGTGCTCCAGACATTCTGTGCTTGTTCAGAAGGATTGTTGGAAGTGGTGGCTCCTTCATAAATGGAGAGAAAGAATAAAAAACACCAAGTCAGTACACAGGCGCTAAGCACCTTCATTCCACCCTGAATCTGGGTGACTTTGTTCGTGCAGAACAAAGAATCCAGGCCGCAGAGAGCCAGCAGGTGTGAGTCTCAGCCTGACCAACACACAGAGCGGGTCGAGCCGCCAGCCCCAAGCCCGTTCCGGAATAAGCCCCATGTCCACACACTCCGTGTCAGGAAGGGCGACGCATGTCCCCCTCCTTTCTTCTAGGTTGGCAACTACCCAAATTCACAGCAGGCAGATGAACAAGAGAAAAAAGTGGACTTTCCTAATCAGCATGAGGGGACCTACATGGAAAAAAAAAACCCAAACCCCCCCCACCCCCCCACCCCCGAAAGTGACTTTCCTTGAAAGAACGTTTTTTTGTTTTGCTAATAGCCTTGTTCCCACCCCCTAATAAATACCCTCGATTTTGTGTGAAGCCACTGGCAAGATTTAATAAAACCCATCAGAGCTACACTGGTAAAGTGTGTATTTTAACAGTGTGTATGGGAAATCTACATAGAGAGGCAGAGTCCAAAGAGGGTGAGAAAAAGCGGAAAAAATGTGTGATTCTGGACTAAAGATAAGTGGAGACGTGTTTGGGACTTTAAAGGGAAGGGAGGCGATTTATGGGAAGACGAAAAAAATCACATGTTTGGGAGACAAATGTTTGCAGGGCCTTGCAAAAAATAATGGGCAAGAGAGGAATTTTAATCAAGAGATTTCACGGGATTCCTCCCTGTCTAGCAGTTAGCTTTTGCTGTGCTGTAGTTCTCCAAAACCACAGTTCCTTTCCTGGAACAAGTCTTTTATCTAAAGTCTTTAGGCAGTAAAGGGGAAGGTCGTGAACTCTCCCTAAATCTTTCCAGCGTTCATTGATTCAACTAGAAAAAGGCAGCATATCTTGGGGAGACTTCTCTGCTACCCCATCACCAGCATCTGAGTGAGGTGCCGAAGCAAGGGCTTTCTCAGCAAGGATGAACCCAGATTTCAGAAGTAGAGTCAAGAGCCCAATGGATTTTAGACAAACGTCTTCCCCCAACTCTCCCACCCCCAATGTAATCATATTCTCAACCCTCCTCTTAACTTCTTACATCCCTGTACCACAAGATTAGCCTGGCACAGCTTTAAAACCATAGTAACAAGACACTGCATAATTGCTGCCTAATTGCAGCCACTTCTTTGCCAGGAAGTCATATATTGTCTTTCTAAGACGTTCTGATAAGCCCATTCACACAGGATTAAATACTTCCAGCCCAAAATGGCTATTATGCTTGACAGACTGATTAGCAAGCGGAGGGGCTGCAGCCTACAATCTGAGCAAATTGGATGTTTTAAAATTCACTAGAAAGATGCTTTTAATTACACTAGCATAACTAGAGTCTCTCTATTTTTCGGTAAAACGGATTGTGGTACCGTATGCACTGCAATTGCGGACTAATAATGCTTAATAGAGGTATGTCAAGCCTGCAAGTTGGAATATTCTCATTTAAATTCCATCATTTTTAATGTTTTCTTAATTGTTCTCCCCGATTTACGGCCAGGACACTTGCCAACACCAGAGGGGAATACCGTCTCCATACTAGCCGAAAGTGCACTGGTTGTTAAGAATTCAAAACCACGCAGTCAGGGGGGTGAGCAAAGGATTTTCTGCAGACTTGATGCTCATTTTTTCTTCTTTTTTGTTTTCTACATAGAAGAACTGGGGTGCGGGCCATAAGAGGATTCACCAGAGACAGAGTAGGGAGCAGAACAGGCAGATCCACTGAAATCCACTGCTGAGGGGAGCAGCGGGGAGACAGGAGAGGTCTGCTGCGCTCCCTGGCCGGGGATCGAACTCAGGCCGCAGTGGTGATAACCTGAGACTTAACCCCTAGGCCACCGGGGAGGCCCAGTATTTGGCTCTTCTAAGCCAAGTAAAAGCAGCTACTGATACTCCGACACTTGCACCTCAAAAGCCCTCTGAGGCCTGGTGAGTGGGCACAGACGCAGCACTGAGGATGGAGAGAGCGAGGAGAACTGGAGAAGGAAAAGGAATGTATTTCCCCCTAGAGCATCCGAAAGAAACACAGTTGGGGCAACACCGTATTTTAGCCCATGAAACTCTACGTCCAACTTCTGAGTCCCCCGTTGTAATACAATACGACTGTATTGTTTCAGGCCATTACATTTTTTTGTTAATTTGTTAGAGCAGCAATAAGGAAATGAATACAACCAAGTCATACTATATAATTCTTAAATGAGAAAAAGTCCTAGATCTCACTATACTCTAGTGGCTAACCTTCCTCGTACATGTGTCTAACTACATTCCAGTGGGCAGAGCAGAACAAAAGTGTGAATCAACCTCAAAAGCCACTTAATCTACTTTCTTAAAGTTGATATTTCCTTCCTGGGGCTGCCTACTCTTTCCAGAAAATAGACAGTATGTCACGATTCCCAGAAATGATCAACAGCTAATCTCATTATCTTCTACCCTGTCCTGCAAATTCGCAGAATTAAGCCAGCATGGACTGAGGGCCTGCTTCCCACTCTTTTACTTCAAAAATGAGAGCTAAGTGGCTGGCAGCCCTCGGCCGCTCAGTGGAGTGAAAAAACTAGCTTGAAGCTGATGTGATTCGGGAAGGTGTGGGGTGTCGGGTCCCATAAAAAATTAAATAAATCTCAGTGAATTAAGCTCTCCTAAGAGCCCGCCACAGGATGTTCTTTGAGAGGGTGGCAGGAAAGTATGGAGTAAAACGTCTTTCTACGAGAAGACCAAGAACGGCCACCAAAGGACAATGTTCTTTCAGCCACGACATCAGTTGAATGTGAAACCCCCATATTTATTTTAATAGCAAGATGTAGGGTTGGCAACTCCGTGCCTTTCAGCAATTATAACTTTTAAATTGTGTGAATCACACATACACTTAGACGTGGAATTCCTAGTCTGTTGCTATGTGACACATAAATTACAGTGTGTGCACAGAGGGGGTGTTTTCTCAGATGAACCCCGGTGCTCCTCATTCCTGGAACTTCCCTCTGACCTGAAGCCCACCCTGGCCCCCTTGCAGAAGTGAAGGTGGGTTTTGCTGAAAAGCGAGGGCCCACGTTCAGTCTTGACTCAAAAACATTTTAAATCAGATTCAGGAGACTCCCAGGAGAGAGATTTTTGAGAGACGAGGTTCTCGGCGCGTCCAGTGTGGGAACAGAACAGCTATGACTTAAACACAGAGGCGACGTGGCCCCACGAGACCATTTGCTCACAGCAGACAGGCCAGTGTCTGGGATTGAGGAAGGAGAGTGTCGGAGGAGAAAACCGGACCGCAGCCGTATCTTTGGTGGCTGTCCCCAACCGAAGCTTGTCTCCCCTCTGGTCTGGGAGACAAGAGTGAGCCTCTCCTGGGTCTGCGGTTACGAGACAGAGGAGTATCTGGACCTGCTCCCTCTTCGATAAGGGGAGGAGGTGTGGCGTGTCCCCGGAGCCCCAGATCAGCACAGAGGAGGCACCCAGGGGGCCTTCCAGGAGGAGGCAGCCACCCTGCGGGCTGCGTGGATGAGAGATTAGGGAGAAGGAAAGGTGGGCCGGCGCGGCCACATGTGGACATCTGCGGCACACAAATCGTCCACTGGCCGCCATCGCTGGCTTCAGGAGCCGGGGGCCAAGCGGGAGAGGCCTGGTTGTGAAGCCAGTGTGTTTGTACCGCTTAGCAGAACTGGACATGTTGGAGGCCATTTAAATGCACGGGGGCCCCTTGGCTGTTATTTGAAATGCGCGGCAGCCGTCTTAGTTCCCCACGGGCTCCGCCCTGCACAAGCTCGCTTGTCCTGCTGCAGAGCCTGCTTGCAGCATGGGCTCAAAACAGATGCCTTAAAAGCATGAGAAATTGAGAGGCTGGATATTAAATAAACATTTGACAGCCTACTCAGCATCAAATACAGTGAAAAAAAAATCGCTTTGATCTTAGGAGACAGAGCAGAGGGGCAAAGAAAATAAAAAGATGGGGAGATAAAGAATAAATGAAAATGCAAATAAATACATGAGCATCTTAAGTGCAATAAGCACCATAAAGAGGCAGCAAGACGGGGTGGTGAAGGAAACAGTAGTGACCGCAGACAGGTCGAGCGGCCGCCTCCTGACAAAGGCCTGAGACACGACGGGGCGGTTTACGTGAGTCGGCCAGGAAGAGCGCGAGATGGTGAAACAGTGTGACGGGGGGTAAAACTGTTCCTGTCAGCTCTGCCCCTGTGGACCCCAACCTCATCCTAGACAGTACCCCAAAACAAATGCCTGGGCCCTTGGAAATCACCTCCCTCTCCACATGACGCCTCAGGACGGTCCCGACCCAGACAGAGTCAGCGGGAATCAAAGAGACGCTTTGCTTCTTTTAGGTGAGGGGTTCTTATGTGTCCCCACGGGACCCGACAATCAGAAAAATGAGTCTGGGCTGCTGTATCCACCCCCAGTCGCTCATCCGTTAGTTATTTTGTTCCATGAGGAAAGTCTGTCTGAAAGCTGAGCGTGCTCCTGGAGGACCTTCTCGTAAGAGAAAGTCCCTCAGGCGGAGGGCAGAGCTTGTGCAGAGGCCCCAAGCCCGATGTGGGCGGGGACCCTCGGTCAGCAGGAGGGTGGGGTGGTCACGCGGAGGGAAAAGAGCGAGTAACGGCAGGGCCAGGGGTGAGCCTACCTGAATGGAGACAGAGTGCAGAGAGAGAGGGGAGGGACCCTAATGAAGTACATGGTATCAGAGTAAGCCCGAGTCAGCCCTTGCCCAGCGCTCGCGGGGCCCCTCACCCACAGATAATGGATGGATGGAGAGATACTTAGACAGAGAGATGATAACTTGGCAGATAGAGATGATAGATGATAGATAGATGATAGATAAAGATAGATGATAGATAAAAGATGGATGGATGGATGGATGGATGGATGGATGGATGGATGGATGGACAAATGATATAGATAGATGATAGATGAATAGGTAGGTAGGTAGATATAGATAGACAGACAGACAGACAGACAGATGATAAAGATAGATGATAGATAAAAGATGGATGGATGGATGGATGGACGGACAGATGATATAGACAGATGAATAGATAGACAGACAGACAGACAGATAGATAGGTGGATGGATGATGGATGGACAGGCAGATAGATGATAGACCGGCAGATAGAGATGATAGATAAATAGATGATAGAGATCTATGCATAACATGTACAAAACATGCACATGCATGCGGGGATAATCAAGACTGAACTAATTCTTACATAGTCATTAGAGTGATCTTCTGATTTTAAAATAAATGAAAATTCAAACCTGTCCATGGACCCACCAAAAGTACAAGGGACCCCAGGCGCTGTTGGCGTTGTAGCTGGTGGGTGAGTGGGCCCAGCTTGCCGGCTGCTCAAGGGAACATTAAACACCTTCCTGCCTAAGCCGACGGGGTAGAGTCTCCTTCGCAGTCAGAGAATTCTTAACCAACACAAAGCGTCTCCCTGTCCTAAGGCAGCATTTAATAATGCACGCAGCTTCCCTGAGGAGCCCTTAGCGTAAGCCAGACAGACGCTCATTACCTAATTGAAAACAAGCAAACAAACCGGGGCTCTCTTCCTGGGGTCTGCGGGAAGTCAAGTGCTGCGGCGGGGGGCTGCCAAGGAAGGCGGCTGTGTGGGTGAGCGGGCGGCTCCAGAGTGACCTGTCCTGGGGAGGGGCCCTGGGTGTCCCCAGCCTCGCGGGCTGACCACGTGGACCGCATGGCCGAGCACCTTGGCTCTGGAATGAGCGCGTCAGTGCCCCTGAGGCCAGACGCGCCTGTCTCCCTCGACATCTTCCCTTTGGGAATGCTGGCGACCGCTCTCCACTCTGGCTGGTGCGCCCCGAGTCTCACCGTGAAAACGGGGGCGAGCTCAGCCTTTTTTCTTGTCTTGGCCGAGTGGAGGGAGGGTGGGCTACGCAAGGCCCCCGGGACACTGCTTCCTGCGGTGTGGCTTACTCAGCAGAGCATCTTGGGGCTTCGGAAAATAGACTTCACCCAAAGGACATAACAACAACAAAGCCGGGGAAACCGTGTGCTGTCGCCGCAGCGCGGCAGAGCAAGGAGGGGGCACCGCGGCGGGGACAGGGCTCTTCTGGCCGGGACGGGTGGGCGATGAGACCAGGCACCTCTGGTGATGGGATCCACGGGAGAGGGGCAGGGCCTCGTTTGAAGCCACAAAGTGACCTTTGCAGGTGTGCACTTACTCTCTGCGCACTCCCCCGCACCCCCAGGAAAGCGCCCCCCTCCGTCTGCAGCCTGCAGCTCCCCTGGAGAAGCCAGTCTCCTCAGCCCAGAGGTGATTATCCCTGGTCTCAGCTCCACCTTAGCCTAAGCTGAGCTTATCTGCAATAAAATGAATTCATCCCCAGCAGGGCACAGAGGCACAACCTGGACCTTGTAGAAACGTCCCCGCCGAAAGCTTACACAGGGAGAATTAAAGGCAGTGCTAGGCATTTTGGAACGTCTTCTTTCTGTAAGTGCCAGTTTTTCTGGGCTGACTCTGTGTAGTTGATAGGTCTCAAGTTGTAAAATTCTGTCCTATTGCTTGTTCCAGGAAATCTGGGTGGAATGAATTTAAAATAATGTGCTGATGGACCAGGGGGATTGCAAGGACAAGTGAGGTGTTCTTTGAAGATTAGAAAGAGGACTTTTTAAACTGATTAATGTATGTTAATATGGGGGAAGTCATGCCATTTAGCATAATCCACCCCAAAGGCTGAAGGACATCTTGCGACTTCAAACAGATGTGGCTTCATTTTGAGGGTGAGGTCAGCTCCCAGCCCCGGGGGGCCTGCTCCTGCTGACCTGGCCCTGATTAGGGAGACAGCGGTGTGGGGGAGACCACAAGCGCCCTGGGCAGCCTCGGCAACCTGTGCCCCCTCAGCCTCACCTAATGCTCCCTCCATCCTCACTGCCGCACGAGCCCCCTCCCCCTGCAGCCCAGAAGGTTCTGTCTGCCTTTCATCCCCTCCCATCCCCCGTCATTTTTGCTATCTCATATGAGGAACATTTATTGTATGCTGACCCACAGGGCGCAGCAGACCTCCCCTGTCTCCCCGCTGCCCCCTCAGCAGTGGATTTCAGTGGATCCACCTGTTCTGTTCCCCACTCTGTCTCTGGTGAGTCCTCTCACCCCCAAACCTCAGGCCTGCACCCCAGCTCTTGTATGCATAAATAAATATATAAAATAAATCTTTAAAATAAAATAAACCTGGGCATGATTTCATGGTTAACATTCATTCTGCCATAGAATTTTTCTGGGTCTAAGTATATTCTAGACCAGGTAGAGTTTATTTTAGGCTGCTGAGTGAAGTGTCACTTTGGACCAGCTGGTCCTACAAAATTTACATTTAGAGAAATTGAGATTTACGTTTGCCATAGTTGACAAGTGGCAACAAATATTTGACAACAAAGACGACAGTTGCCATATTTCTGCAATGTATAAATTTGCTCTCTGATCTGCAGAAGACGTAATCTTGTTGCCCCACATGCGGCAGAGATTGTAAAACAAAACACAAATTTGCAAACAAAACCAAATCGAAGAACATCTGAGAGGAGGCCTAATATTAGCATTGGCTGAGACGACTGTGTGGAGGCCATTTTCACATGAAAAGTGATATGAGAAACTGAACATATTTGTGGAAGACTGTGAAATTAAAATGAAGCATTAGCCACATGGTTTGTAAATATTTTTAAAATCACATTATATTGATTAAAATACTTCAGAGGAAGTGGAGCTACGGCGGCCGCTGCGGTGGGAGTCTGAACGCTGAGAGTCGGGCGTCGCGGCCTCTGGCGATGCGAGACGGCAGAGCCATTGGGCACGAAATGGAGAGGCGCCAAAGACGGGGCGGTCCCCATAGGTAAGCCCAGCTTTGATGGATGTTAGCGGAAAGCAGCACCAGGGAGGGGCCAGGTCTGAGCAGGGAAACGGCACAGGGAAACCGCACTGAGCCTCCTCCCGCCCTCCGCCTGCTGAGGGCTCCTGGCTGCCAGAGCTCACCTGCGAGCTTAGCTTTAATGTGTGAAAGTTTCGGGGGTGGGGCGCGCTCTCTCGCTCACAACCCACTGCTTCTCCTGGACCCGGCCGGCAGTCAGGCCCGCTCATCCCTCTGTGTGGGTGTCAAGCCCGGCGTGGCCGCGGCCATCCCGCAGGCTGACCCAGCTCAAGGACACTCTGAAGGCGCAAAGCGACCCTCCTCGAGACCGCTGCCGTCTTTCCGTCGGGGCCGCACTAAGCGTCTTGTGGCACGCAGCCGGCGGCCGCGAGTCGCCTTTCACTCGCGAGACACTAAGGACAACCAGCACCGCCCGCGCCGTCGCAAGCTGCCTCAGTGTAAGACGCAGCCCCGTTTCAGAGACTCCGAGTGAAAGTGGGTGCTTAGGGGGTGATGGCCCAGCCTGGAAGCCACGACAGGGCCGCAGGCGCAGGCAGCCAGGTGAGAAGGGGCCCCCTGGGGCACAGCAGCAGCCGGGAGACCCACCTGCCCAGACCCCGCCTCCTGCGCCTACCTGCCCACCTGGTCCTCAAACCTCTGAGCCCAGCCCTCGGGCCCCGGACCACAGAGGGGACACAAGGGCCAACGGAGAACAAACTCAGCTCCCGGGAGACAGGTCTGGCGCTGAGAGCCCGCGTGAGCATAGGGCCCTAGGCTTGCAAGGAGGCGGTGGGTGGCCCCTCCGGAGCGCTCTTCCTGCAGAGCGAGGTGGTAACAGCCCTCGGGGCTCGGGGCACTCGCGCTGGTCCCCCAGCGAAGCGGGCTGGTGGCAGCTCAGCCCCTCACAGCCTCCCGGAAGACGCAGGAGTGTCTTAGGACACGGCAGGGGTAAGCCCCTGCGGCGCGAGGGTCCTTGAGGAGTGGTGGCTGTAGGCGAAGGCGCAGCTAGGACCCTGAGGTCCACGTCCAGGCTCCTGTGGCGGCTGCAAAGGCGCCTCCTTGCCCGCGCTGCTGCTGGGCGCCAGCAGGGGGAGCCAGAGGGCGACCCGCAGAAGAGGAGGAAATGGACTTGCCCCTCACAGCCCTGGTGGCGCCCCCCAGTGCCACTCAGCAGTGCCCCTCAGCGGGTCAGGGGTCACGGGTCATTCTGCATTCTACACTTTACCCATGGAGCATATTCCTGCTTCTCTTCACCCTCCCAGAGCCAGCCTCACCCCAACCGTCGAGGACTTCATCCCCGCGGGTAGAGCCAACTGCCTCCAGCTCTGGGTCTCAGCTTGCTGAGGGTCCTCCCAGGGCGCAGCCGCCAGCGGGGTGGCCCTTCTCCTAAGGTCTGGGTCTCCACTTGGCGGTGCCTTGTCTCCAAGCACCCGTGGTCCAACATAACCTCAGGTATTTTGAAATTTAAATTAAAAAATTCAAGTGCAAAGGCATCAGTGTTCAGCAAATACGGTTCCATCTGTCACTGCGGTACCTTTAAAAAGTCGCAAGTATTTTATTTGCCTGCATTTAAGGCATATCGGAGTATAAAGCATTCTTATTTAATATGGAATATTTGTAGGCAGACCCGAATGAGTTTGATAGTGAATGCGCTGAAAGTGATCTTAAAGAGGCTTACAGAGAATATATATTTTTCTGCCTATGTAAATACATCATAATCTGTTTTGGAATGTAGCAGGGAACTGATTGGAATATAAAATAATAGTCCATTAGCTCTCAGAAAATGTATGAAATCACATAAAAGAAATACACCAGCTTAAGTGAATGTTGGTACAAAGCAGGAGAAGAAATGCCACAAAAATATTGGTAAATGGATTCTTATTCCTTATTTGTGGAATTATAGACGCAAATGGCAGCACTGTCCGTGGAGAAAATATTGGTGACTAAGAAGCAAGTCAACATAAAATTAAATGAAATAAGAACGAATGTCTCTATTTGCAAGCAAAGGAATTAAGCAACAAGGAAGCATAAATTTGACTGAATCTCCATGCAAGTTGCTACGGCGCGTGCTGACAAGCCAGTATTTCTATATAAATTGGTACAAAACATACAGTAAAAGATACAGTGGAAGGAAAGCCAAGGTCACCCGCATGCCCACAGTAAGAGCTCGTTTGCTTGACTGTTGGTGCAGGGGTACATGGGAGGGGAGAAGGAAGAATTCTCATAGGGACCAGCTCCAAACCTCGCTCCTAGAAATTCTGTCTATGAGCCATGGCTTGTGGTGAGAAAATAAAATCTAATCAGGAAACAGCCCAATTCTACCCCTGATTATTTGGGTGGCTAATGCCTCCCTCCTTCTCTAAAGAAAAGCACCCTAAAAATGAATCCCCGATCTTTTATGGGTGCTTTGTAGTTCCATTTTCCTTCTCTAGGGGGCAGTGTTAATGCCAGGTCTGTAACCCAGATGCTCCTGGGCCCTCCCCGCCCTGCCAGGTGGTCCTTCCTCTGATTAACTTTTCTCTCTCCTGATGTGTGATGTCATCGCCTGGGAAGGGGTGATCCTTGTAACCAGGACAACCAGGTGATGCTACGGCCGCCTCAAGCCTGGAGAGAGCCCTTTAACTGAGCCTGGAACATTTCCAGGGAAGCAGAATGGAAATTAGCCCATTTTTTAAAAATCTGTGAATGTGAGGCGGAAGGAAGTTGCGGGAAATCATCATATGTGCAGACACGCGTGTGTGTGTGTGTGCGCGTGTGAGCACACCCGTGTGTGGGGTTGGGGAGGATGTGGAGAGAGAGGAAGTGACGTTAGATCAGAACTTCTGTTCTAACAAGCTCAATCTGGCAGCTCTTGTGAAGAATGATGATGAAAGCGAAGCTGGCGTCTGGGAACCCCATCAGGCCCATTACCGTCCCCCCTTGGAGGGTGGATGCACCTCCACAGGTAAGCTCTTACCTGAAGGAGGCGGAGTCGGGTCTGTATGGCCGCGGCATCTGGGCTTCGTCGCTGTGAATGTCAGAGCAAAGCAGTCCCGGCTGTGAGCCATTTCTTCTCGAGGCTGACTTGAGATGTTTGCCACGCAAGCAGCTTCTCTGCCTCTCCAGGAATCCTCGCCAGGTTTCCCTGGTGGCCGGGCCTGAGCACCCCGCTTCATGCATCAGGAATCTCCAGAGCAGAAGAGGACCCACTTTGCTGCCTGGGCCGCAGACCCTTGAGCTTGCTCAGACATAGCCAGGCCACCCCGATTTACCGCTGTCCCTGCCCCCACCATCCTCACCCCTCTCAGGAGCCTGCACACCGGACTCCTGAATCCTAGCAGCTAAGGGACTCTGGTTCAGTAGATCTGGCGGGGGAGGGAGGATGAGGAAGGACATTTCCCAAGGACTTTCTGCAGCTGCCACTGGTACCTGCACCCACGGGGTGTGGTGATTTAGGGGCACTGCCTCTCTCTTCAATGCAAGGAGGGTGTGCAAAATGCTTCCCAGCTAGAAATCCAGCCTCTGGAAACTCTGCACCTTCTACTTTTGAACAGAAATGGTGAATAAAACACGTGTGAGCATGTTATTCCAGGGGAGCAAAAATCTGCCACCCCCAAATATGCCTGTTTGGGACAAGGTTGTTTCCTAGAAGGGCTCTGAAGATGCCCTATGCCAGCCAGACAGATGGTGTCACCCCCAGATAGACTCAGCCAGCGCCGACTATCTTTGGGCAAATGATAACTTGGTTCGGGATGCTCAATCTGTTGTTAGGAAAACGCTGACCCATCAGTGAGGTCACCACACAACTCAGCGGAAGACACTGGTGCAGTTCAGGATGTCGGTTTTCTGCATTTAGAGGAACTGTGTCTTGCTTTGGGGGCACTGCCTGGGGACACACCCAGCAAATCAATAGCTCCTTGGTGAGTTTCTCCTCTACAGCCTGTTTGTATTCTTCGCTCTGAAGACGCACAATCAATCAAACATGAGTGATTGCCGGAGCCTGAATTGGGTATTTGTTTCTTATTCATCAAAACTTCGGAGGGATCATTTCGATTCCAAGGAGCGCTACTCCTCACTAGTTCACTTACAAGGTGCCCTTGGCTTCGAGCGTCAGTGTAGCCTGCACTGGAATTTGGCCATGTCCAACCTTTGCTTCAAGTGTGAAATAACATTCCTACGGCTCATCCAACTTAGATTTGGCACATGTTTCTAAGTACAAGACAACTCCAGCAGGCATGAGGGCATGTTCCTGCCACCTGTCTGGACCCTGAAGTCACCCTGTTTCTAGTTTTCTCCAGTCCTTGTCTGAATCTGAACCCCTCAATCTGGCCCATTGACGGTCCTGGTGCTCTGTGTCCAGGTAGGACTCGCTGGACTTCGGGCCATGTCACAGAGGTTAAAAATAGAGAAAGCTGGGCCTCCCTGGTGGCGCAGTGGTTGGGCGCTGTGCTGAGGAGCTGTCGGCAGAGGTGACGCGAGTTCGACGCCCAGCTGGGGAGATTCCCACAGGGCCAGCAGACCTCTCCTGCCTCGCCCGCTGATCCCCTCAGCAGCGTGTTTCCGTCGATCTGCCTGTTCTGCTCCCCACTCTGTCTCTGGTGAACCCTCTCGCTGCCCCACGCCTCTGGCCTGTCCCCCAGCTTATATGCATAAATAAATAAATCTTTAAAAAAAAATAGAGAAAGCTCCCCCACTCCCAGCTAATGTCTGTTCTTGGATCTCCTGGGGTGCATCAAATTGTTTTATAATTTCTCATAAGCAGAAGTAAGATAAAAACACATAATTAGGTCCAATTTTAATTATAAGCCCTCCCAAAGAGGACTTAAATTACAGCTAAAATGTAGACAATCAAATAAAATCCAGGGAATAAAAAGGAGCAGAGAGAAAACCCACATAAAAGGTCTTTGTACCAAGAGCACATTGTGGATAATTGACAAAGTTGGAGATTCAACTATTGGTTTTGCTTCTAAGAAGCTGATGTTTATTTTAAAGCTCAAGTTGGATCGTTTAAAAAAAAATGAGTCAACAAATGTTCATCTTAATGGGAAGAGAGTAAAATAATTCATTATACTTAGATATCAAAATGCAAAAAGGACCTCCATGCCCACAAAAAGAGCTTGTGTTCACATGCAGGTGTGACTCTTCCATACCCCTATGAGAAAGTTTCATTGTCACAACAGAACTTCATTAATTTTAACTTTATGAAATAGGCACTATTACAATATAGTCAAAAAACAAGTCGCGGGAATCCGACATTTGCATATAGATAGAAAAGAACTCAGATTCAAATGACTAGTGAAAAATAATGATTTTCAATATTTCCACGTCCTTTTCAGTAAATTATCATTTAGGATTGTCATTGTCATGTTATTTAAATATGTAGACTGATTCTTTTTTAACTTAGCACGTAAAAAATAAAAATGAAATTGCTTTTTCCAAGAAATAGCTGATGGATTAGACTCCAAGATGGATTAGAGTCCCAGAAGAACATCTTTGGGTGTTTCAAGTTTAGCCAAACCAAGACCAGTTGCAGGGGCCTCCCCGGTGGCCTAGGGGGTCAGTCTCAGGCTATCACTGCTACCTGAGGCCTGAGACCGCTCTCCGGCCAGGGAGCTTCCCCCAGGGCGCAGCAGACCCCTCCTGTCTCCCCGCTGCTCCCCTCAGCAGTGGATTTCAGTGGATCTGCCTGTTCTGCTCCCCACTCTGTCTCTGGGGAATCAGCCTCCCCTCCAGGCCCAGCCAGGCCCAAGGACGTGTGAGGAGTCCCCGCCAGCTGCCAGCGGGGCTGGGCCTCCCCACTGGACGGCCGGCTGTCCTCAGGACGCTGGGTGTGCCAGCAAGAGTCCACGGCCTGCCCCCTCATCCCCCGGGCCGCCTCCCTCAGGCACCCCGGTATGCAGAGAAGCACCCCCACTCTCCCCCATCAGCTGGAGTGCTCCCCGGGTGCTCCTCACCTCGACTCAGCCTTCGGCACAATTGCAGCCCTCCCTATGGGGAAGTTCAGTCTCCCTGAAACAGTCTATGTGGTCCCAGATGAAGTCATCGCCGTGTCTTCGCGGGGAACCGGCTTTTCCTTAACAGAAGGAGCCTCCGGTCTGGCTGCCTCCGGCCAGGGGTGGACAAACCTCTCGGTCTTTCACGAAGCTCCCTCTGTCGAGAAAGCAAGGCCCAGGCTTCGGCTCCACGGAGCCTTTCCAAAGACACAGCTCCCTCCGACCCCGGGGTGCTTGTCCCTGCGCCCGGTCAGCCTCGGGGAGCTCCTCGTGGGGTCCTGCACCTGGTGTCCACTGGCCGACCTGGACCCTGGTGACCAGTCTGCGAGGGCTTGGGGGAGAAGGGCCAGGTGCACCCCGTGATGATCTAGGGGTGGCGAATTTGCAGAGAAGCCACCAAAAACACCACAGATGTTGCCCAAAAGCACAGCCAGCCCCCCAAACGTACGGAGCTCTCCAGCACGCAGCACGAGGGCGAAAGGCTCCGTAGGAGCAGGCTGCTGTTGCTGAGGCGGGCAACAGTGGCAGGAGAAACCAGCTCCGGAAGGAGAGGAGGAGGCACAGCAGCGCACCCCACATCCCACCCCGGGGGCTGGGGCTCGGCTCCCGGCCCCCACATTGGGCATCGCCCCAGCTCTCCGAGGGGCTGAATTCATGAGTTGCCGCTGAGCTGATGACTTTTGTTCCACACTGCGGTTTGCCTCCATAATCAGCTAACTCTAAAAATAAAGTTAATTTTCCCTCTGACTCTTCCTTAAAGAATACTCTAATTTGAAGCAGAGTGGATATAAACAATGGCTATTTTAATGCCAGAGATAAAATCTCGGTCTCTCCTCTCCCTCTGCTCTGTCTCTCCCTCTCATTCCCTCCTCTCCCCAACCTCTGCTAATCCACTGATGAGCCATGAATTATGCATAAAGGTAGCCTCGCTTAATGTCTTAGAAAATGCAGTCTATTTTGCCACATTATTTCTAACTTGGATAAAAGTTTTGATAAATGACAATAAGCCCCATATTTATTTCCTGGAGGATCGGGAAATGAACTTATTGCTTCAGTAATAGATCATCAGCAGATGTGAGAAACAAGCAAATTCGCCCCATATTTAGGCATAGAAGTTGGGCAAACTGAAGGCTAGAAACACTGGCATGAGGAATCCATCCATTTCGGAAGATGGGCAGTATTTATTTTAATACCTACCCATATTATCCAACCATCCCCCGCTAGTTTTGCCTGCAGACCGGCCGCGCTGAGGCCCAACGCCGGGTGGAGACACGAATATTGAACCTGTGTGAGTGGACAATACCAACAGACCCGCTTTCATCTCGGGGTGACTGGGCTGGAAGGGGCTCCCCACCGCCCTCTCTCCATAACTCAGTTAAACTTAAATGATCAGGGTTTCCCTGGTGGCGCAAGGGGTTGAGCGCAACACTGTGGAGCTGTCGGCAGCTGCGGCGAGAGTTCGATGCCCGGCTGGGGAGCTTCCCACAGGGCGCGGCAGACCTCTCCCGCCTCACCCGCTGCTCTTTTCAGCAGTGTGTTTCCGTCAATCCACCTGTTCTGCTCCCCACTCTGTCTCTGTTGAACCCTCTCACCGCCCCCCACCTCTGGCCTGCACCCCAGCTTGTATGCAAAAATAAGTCTTTAAAAAGTAGTAAAATAAATTTAAATGATCAAAACGCACTTATTCTTAAGCCCCCCGACTCCCCCTTCCCTGGCTCCCCCATGTCGCTGTTCTCTGCGGGGCCTGCGAGTGCATCTGGCCTGGGCTGGCAGCAGCGAACCGGTTAACTCACCAACCCTGGCTCCAGAGCAGTGGCCGCCGCTCCGTCCTGAAGGCCTCCCGGGAACAAAGCCGCGCACCCCGAGACGCTCGCCCGGGAGGAGGCTTCGCAGCCTGCGCTCTCTGCGGGCTGCAGAAACGTGGTAGTGTGTGTTTGTTCTGTGCTGGATGCAATGAATCTGTGCAGCGTCAGCCCCGACGCCCTGGGCTGGGGTTTGCAGTTTGGGGTCAGGTCCACAGTTCCCGTCCATCGCTGACCGGCGAGGCCGACTCGCTGCTCCGGCCACCTGGGCGAAGAGGGTGGTAGAGGCTGGACACCTGCCTTCCTGCGGTTGTCTGGGGCTTGGGCGCGCTGGCGGACGGGCCCTACGGAGCCAGCCCTCCGAACTCCCTCTGCGGCCTTGGGCCCCTCCCCGGGCCTGACCACAGACACCAGCCGCGGCTTGTCCACCGCTGGGGCCCCCTGTGCTGTGCGCCTCTGGGTGGGGTGGGGACGGCCTGGGAGCTGCATATGAACCCCACGGCGCCCCAAGGCAGAACCCCCTGCTCTTTCTCCTCCCATTCTCCAGAGTCTGGACGGGGCCTCCCGTTGACCAGACTCAGCTGGAAGCCCAAGGCTGAGGCCCCCTGGGGGATGGACCTCTCGGAACAGGGCCCATGGGGTGTGTTTGCAAAGAGGGACCGAGGACCGAGGGCAGCTTCCATGTGGGAGTGACGCTGTCCCTGCGTGTCGCGTACGCCCCCGCGCGTGCTGGGGGCCTCCCTGCAGTAACTCAGCCTCCCTGAGACCCTTCGTCCTCACAAACAACGGGGTCGATCACCCCAGCTTTGCTCACTCAGTCACAGACCGGAGAACGCCTCGACACGGTCACCCCAAGAACACGACCCCCTCCGGGGAACTGTGCCCCCAGATTCAAGTTAGGCAGACTCAGAAATTAGCAAGTTGCTCTGCGTGTTGATGATACATTTCTGATCTCTTAAATGTGGCTTAATGAGTTCATTTGACTTTAACTGAAAATTCATTAAAATGTATTTGCTCTAAGTAAATATTTAAATGAATATCGCACACACTAGGGAAGCAGGCTTGTTTAATTTTGCCTTCTCTCTGGGAACAATCTCGCTTCCTCGAGACGGCTTCGTTTCCTATTAACCACGTTCGTTCCTGGCCCTGGGGTGCCGTGGTAAAGACAGCCGAGCCCCACGGATGAGAGCACCGGGGTGGGGGTGTGGCACATGACAGCTGGGGTGTCTGCCGTGTTGGGGTGCACAGAACGCTTGAGAAAACACAGAATCTCCAGCTTCCCTCGTCCAAGTGTTTACAACCTAGCAACTCCAGCATCCCGGCCTTTGGGTCTGTGTGGAAACATTCCCAGGGGACTTGCCAACAAAAAGTAAACCAGGGCCTCCCTGGGGGCACAGGGGTTAAGTCTCAGCACTGTGAAGCTGTCCGCAGCCACTGCAGTACAAGTTTGATCCCTGATCAGGGAGCTTCCCACAGGGCGCAGCAGACCTCTCCTGTCTCCCCCCACTCCCCTCAGCAGTGGATTTCAGTGGATCCGCTGTTCTGCTCCCCACTCTGTCTCTGGTGAATCCTCTCACCACCCCGCACCTCTGGCCTGCACCCCAGCTTGTACGCACAAATAAATAAATCTTGAAAAAAGAAGTAAATCAGTCTTTGAGATTCATGATCGAAATTTTAAACGCAAGACGAAGGGCTCTCTTGAAAGGCTGGGTTATGAGAACCTTCTTCTCCTGAATGGAAGATGGCAGGTTCTGATCTAAAGGAGAGACAAAGAAGAACAAATTTGCCAGAATGAGTTTCTCCTGTCTACCTGGCAGAGAGCCCAGAAATGGGGGGACAGGTGAGAGCGTCCCAGAGAAAACCAACCAGGATGTGGGCGCCTGACTGTTCCGCGGAGCCAGTGGCCCTTTGCCCTCCTTGGGGAAGAGGCCGAAGTAGAGTCAAGGGCAGATTTCCAGGCCGTTGGACCACGCGTGTCACACACGAGCCTGGCTGGGCCCAGAGGGCTGGGGTGGAGCCCCAGGGCTGGTCTGCACAGGGGCGAAGGGCAGGAGTGCACATCGGGCTTGGGGCTGCTTGGCACGGGGCGGGGCAGGTGGGCTGCAGGCTTCGTCACACGCTGCACGTCTCCATAGCACCCCGAGTCCCCAAGGGGTGCTGTGCAGGCGCGCCAACGAGACCTGCCCGCGCCAGGTCGGTTCTTCTCCCACTGGGCAGGCGGGGCCCTCGGCCACCCCTCCCACAGGACACCGAGCCACGCCGCCCGGGGCTGGGCCATGCCACCCCTGCAGGGTTCCACCTATACACGGCGCAGGCCTCGGTCTCTCCATGAGTAACCTGGAGAAAGGACGCTGGGGGTGCCGTTATTCTGGTGAGTTGGAGATACGGTGAGCCCGGCGGCGACACCCCCAGTAAGGAGTGTGCTCTGAGGGCGTCTGCCGAGCCTGCGTGGTCGGCCCGGCTGCGGGTGCACGGGGGGTGCTCAGGTTGGCTGGGGCGACGCCGCGACGGGCGCCCCATCACGCTCCAGAGTCGGAGACGCCCGAGAAGAGCAGCCGGAGACCGTGGCGTCGCCTGTCAGCACCGTCTGGATTTAGGAAGTCGGAGGCAGCCGCGGCTACAGCGGGGCCCAGGGGACCCCTTCATGAGCAAACCCAGCCCCGCGTCAGCCCCGGAAGGCAGCCCAGTGGTGGGAGTCGCTTCCCTGTCCGTGCAGCCCCCCATTATTTCCACCTTTTCATATGTGGCTCTGGGCAATTATGCTTTGGGCTGAGGTCCATGGAAGCCGAATCGCCCACCCAGGAGCAGCACAAATTAAACAGCACCAGGTTATCTAGGGCAATCAGTGCATGGGCGGAAACAGGGCCCTGGACAGCTCGCCACTTTCCTTGTCACCAGCACAAAGCTTGTCCTCCAACGTCCATCCCAGCGGCCGCACCATTCAGCCCCGACACCTCCCAGATGGCCCCGCTGAGACGGTCCGGTGTTATTTCCAGCCCCGTATTCGGACCAGTTCACCCACCTGGCTGAGCAAGTCCCGTCCGTCACAACTGTGGGACAAATAAATAAGGTAACGGCTGTAGCGTCATCTCAGCCGACACGGCTCGGTCATCATCAGATGTTATTATTAATAATTTCGATGGTGCATTTGCTCACCCAGCAAACGCTGAGCAGCATCTCCTGCCAGGCCCTGTGTGTTGGGGGCATCAGACCAGGTGTGTGGGTTCGGGTGAGGGCCGGTCAGCCCACGTCTCGCCACCCGCGGGCATGAGCTGGCTAGCAGACAGGTGAGGCTGGGGTTCCCCGCCAGGTCTCCCTGGAGCTGGACGTGAAGGGGCTTCCCCGGTAGCGCCCGACACCTTCGGCGTGGATTCACCTGACAATCAGGTGATTCTGCTGCTTCACCTGTTTGTAGTCGGAGAGGAAGACGGCACCTGACTCTCCAGGAGAGAACCGGCAGTGGGCGGGCCGCAGCTTCAGGTAACCCCACAGCCCTAATCGCCTGCCCAGGAGACCCGCCCGCGTCCTCCCTGTCACTCTTCCCATCAGCAACAGTGATGGGAATATTCTACTAGTGGTTGGTCAGCAACAGGAACATTCTACTAGTGTTTGGCAGCAACTCCCAATGCCCATTGCGTCATTTAATCTCCAAAAGCCTTTGCTAGTCCTTTAAAAAGCTAAACCAGCAACTATGAGAGGATCCAGCAATTGCATTCTCAGGCATTTATCCCAGAGAAACAAAAACAGTTGCATGCAAAAAAAAAAAAAAAAAGATGAAAATGTCCAAAAATTGATTGTGCTGATAGGAAACTGTGAATATGCTGAAAACCACCAAATGTATACTTTACAGGGTGGCCCCCCGCGGTAGGCGATTTACACCTCGAGGAAGCTGTCTGAAGTGGTGATGGGGAGAGCTACCTTCAAGGTAATGAGGCTGTTATTTTTAGAAATGGAAAAAACAGTGCACCCCAGATGTTTACAGAAACTGGATTCGGAACAGCCAAACCAGCTACCTTTCGGTGGGTGGATGGTCAAGGAAACCTGGCAACGGAATACTACACACACTTGAACACCCCTCAGCAGCAGTGTCCGCACGGCGGGCAGCGGGTGAACAGCCCAGACCTGCAGAGCTGGGTGAGTGGCGGCCGGGCCTCAGCCCAGGTCCCCACTTCAGATCCATCCGCTACCACGTCTGCCAAAGCATTTGTTGTGCATTGGCCTGTGCTACTTAGCTAGGATTCTTTAAATCCTATCCAAAGAAGGGGAGACTGAGGCACAGAAATTTCCAGAAGCCCAGGGTCTCATCTGACCTCGACGTCCACAGCAGCGGCGGCTGCGGGCGGGAGGAACATTCGCCGGGTGTTCCGCTTTCTTTACTGGATCACGCGTGAGTTACCTGCGCGTCTGCAAACCAGGCAAATGAACCCCCATCCTGGGCACAGCCAGAGGCATGGAGGGGGCGAGCTTCCCATGCTGGGCACAAGGGCTGGAACCTCCGCCCAGAGGTGGCGTCCACCTGTGCTCAAGTGGGGGTAAAGAGAAGAGACCCCGCCCCCGCCCCGCCGACCGCCCTGCCCTGCGGGTTGCCTCCCTCTGCTGCCATTCGGACAGCGCTGCAGAAAGCAAAGGCCCAGGAGAAGGGGGTGCGCATGGCAATGCGGGGGACCACCTGCCCTGGTGGGGAACCCCATCGTGCATGGGCAAATTTTTTAGAAATAATATCCCCTCGCCAGGGAAACCCACAGAACTCGACACCCTGCAGCCCTCTCTCTGGACTCAGTTCTGTGCATAAAACAAATTGTTGATGAAATGTTTCCCATCGGCGGCGCACGGGCATCGCGAGGTGGTACCTGCAGCCTCAGAGCTAACAAGTCAGTCCAGCGTGGGGTCCGCTGGACCTGGGGCAGGGCTGGGGGGCCATAGAGGCCGCAGCCGGCTAATGACAAAGGGAAATGCCAGCCGTCCTGTAATTAGGTTTTCAGGGCAGAGATGACTTCGGAGGGTGACCCAACTAAGTCTCTTTGACAGAAGGGAATTTTCTTCTCAGCAGGAGTTGGGAAGAACCGGCAGAATTAAAGACGGAGAGCGTGGACTCAGCGGCCAGCAAGCAGCGGCTGATTTACTCACTCCGCTGAACAAACGTGATGCTACGTGCACGCAGGACGCAGCTCGGGAAGGAAATAAAGCCTCCCGTTCAGGGCCCCTGACTTAAGGAAATTCACGCCATAACCGAGATCCGGGCTGTTGTGTTTGGACTCAAAATACAAGTGACGGCCAGTGGGCTGACTTGACGGATGTTGGGGGGATGGTGGCAGTTTGCCCAGATTCTGTCCATGAAGATGGTTCTTGAGAAAAGCGACAACAGTTTGGGCAACCGTGTTCCAGAAAATAACAAATAAAAGAGAAGCATCAGGCCTGGCTCTGACAGGAGGTCGCCAACGCCAGCCCCCAGGGGCCCCGGCCCCGCTGCCCGCGACACTGGCCAGGCGCTGTCTGAAAGCTCCACGCGGCTGAGAAGGACCGTCCAGCGGGGCGCGGAGGACGCCAAGCCGAGGCGAAGGGAGCTGCTGGCCCTTCGTGCTCGCTGGGAACAAACAGCAGTGGTGCGTGGTGGAGAGCGGGGTGCTGACGGGGCAGGACTCACCCCCGCCCGCTGCCGTCACGGCTACAGTGGGCACTGCTGGTGGTGGGCGCTGCGTGGACACCGCTAGTCCGCAGATTACACTGCTGCCCGATCTGCAGTGCCCCACACACCACCCAGCACGGACCTGGCCCGAGGGAGGGACGGAGCCACCTTTGCGGTGCAGACCCACTCACACCGTTGCCTCTTCCCGGAGGCCCCTGCTTCCCCCTCGCCCATCCGCCCCACCCCTGCCCACCCGTCCCGCCTCACTGCAGCGTCCCTCTTGTCGCTGCCCCTGACTCCTGCCCAGGTCCACAGGGACCCCAGGAAATGTTTCCTGAACGAATGATTAGGACGGACGCCAGACAGAAACCACCGCGTCTACCCAGCAGACTCCAAGGGCTCGGGAATCCCAGGCCCCGGGCCTCCCCCGCCCGGGGCGCGGCTGGGGCGATACAACCAGGGGAAGAAGACAAAGCGCATTTTCCTTTCTGTCTCGAGATGATTCGACCTGTCACCTTCAACTTAAATACGGCTTCCCTCAGCTCCCTGCTCTGGAAGCTTCTGTCCTCATCTATTTTAAGAAGAGTCCATTAAGAAAGTGCATTTTCCACAGAGCCCAGGCCAGGGCTACAGGGACGAGGCTCTCGATTTCAGCAATTGCACAATTTTTTTAAGTGCCTGGCCATGTAATAGGGTCTGGTAATTACAGATGATACCGCAATCAACTTCCAATTTTGAACAGGCGGAGAAAGGCTCTCCACGGGGGCTGGCGGGAGTATATCGGCTTGTTTATTTTGCTAATGGATTTTTCCCCCTGACCAGCGTCCCTTGTAAGGGAGCCCACTCTTAATTAAGAGAAAAACTGGCCGGGCAATAATAGAAATATTGCTCTCCCTCCAGGAACGGGCTGCTCAGGGGCCCAGCCACGGATTTCAATATTTCCAGACCAGCGCGTCTTGGCGCCTGAGAGGACAGAAAGAGAAAACGATCGGAAGCCTTTGTGAGACCGGCTGACCTCAGGAACTGCCAGGAGCGTAAACCAGGCCTCTGCGGGGATCTACAGGGCCCCCCAGTCATGGGTGTAGACAGTGTTGAGGTCTCTGCAGCTGATAAAAAATGGGGTGAAGGCTGCAGTGACGTGACAGGAGCTCACTTGGGGTCACCAAGCACGTCACCCCACCCCCGCTGCACACCTGCAGCACCTGCTCGTGTCCACTGGAGATGCACTTCGGGGACGTGGGCCGCAGCCACGCTCCCCAGCTGCAGGGGGGACTGGCTGCCACACCCACACACGCTGCCACTTAGCCTGCTCTCCCCGAGCGCTGGGTGTGACTGCCCGTCTGAGGACCAGCTTACCTGCGGGTAGAGCCTTGGAGAGATTTTTAAAGGTAAATAACCAAAGTCCATGGGGAAGCCCAAGGGAATCTTTAGGCATTTTCTGGAGACATTGGAATTTACATGACCACAGATTCCTGAGACATCTGTCCAAGGCCCCGCTGGAGCCTCATTGTAGAAAACAATCATCTCTTCACTCGCCTTTGCCTCCTGTAGCTTATGAACTAGGAAGCCCAAGCCAGGGATAATACTAGACACCAAATTGATTCTTGCAGGATGGATGGATGGATGACATCGTTTCAATACGGCCTCTGAACAAAGATCTAATTTTGCTGTAAGAACTTGGTGGTGGGCGGGGGACGCCTCCCTGGGGTTAAGTCTCAGCACTGTCACCGCTGCGGCCTGAGTTCAATCCCTGGCCAGGGAACGAACACAGGCTGCCGTGGCTGCTATAGCATCATAGCGCTGAGACTTAACCCCTGTGTCCCCAGGGAGACCCCGCCTTAGAGGGTTCTTTATGGCCTGGGGAGCCCCGCAGCTTTGGCAATAACCTCAGCGAGAAGCTGGCATCCTGCCGCCGGCCTTACCTTGTTAGCAGCTCCGGGGAAGGCTGCGTGTGAGCTTGCTGCACTGTGACCACCTCTGGCATCTAATAAAAGTCATGTCCACAGAGTTCGCGCTGGTGAAAAATGTGTCCTCCTCCTCCTCAAACCCGCTCCACCTACTGCAATCCCCAGGTAAAGCTGCAGCCTCCAGGCCTGCAGCCTGGCCCATCTGTCAGCGGGCGCCGGCAGAGGCAGGAAAGGGCAGGCTCTCCTTGGGGCCCGCCTGGAAGGAGGCTGTCCCCACGTCCAGGTTGACGAGACAAGTCCCGGCCAGCCTGGGCCGACGTCGGGACGGGGCCAGAGTGTCCTGCGAGGCAGCCATGAGGAGCGCCTGGGCCACGCGGCGGCGCCACCCCTCCCGCCCCCACACGCTGCCACGCCTGAAAACGCGAGCTCTTCGGTGCGGTTTTACTCATGCGGGGCTTTTTGAGCGTACTCCGTGTTTGACTTTTTCTTTTCCATCCCAGAGTCAGACGCGGCTCATTCAGGAATAGGGAGTGAAATAAACGGCCGGGACACACGCGCAGGCGTCCGTCATCACCGGCCAGCTGAGGCGGTCGCGCGAGGCAGGGGAGAGGACCCCCAAACCGCGCGAATCGTGAGACGCAGCAGCAAACACTTAGGAAGAATGCAGAGGGCCAGGCGCACAGAGGAGCCTGAGGAGGACGGCAGAGAAGAGCCAGAACAGCAGACAGGCGGATGCCAGGGGCGATGGAGAAAGCCCCTCAAAGGGGGCCCCTGTTCAGTTCTGCGCAGCAGGGCCCCTGGGGACCAGAAGTCAAGAAGCGGGGAAAGAGTCTTTCAGGGGACAGCCAAGGCAGCCCTCCCGTGTCAGCGGGCTCCGTCCAGGCGCAAATAACTGAGTCTCCCACTTGCCCGGAAGCGAGGCCTGGAGCGGCCCCGAGGCCACGGCGCAGAGGCGCGCGCGGGTGGACGCACCGCCCGACCCTGCAAACCCGCTCGCAGTGCGCAGCGCCCCCCCCCCCCCGCGTGGCTCTCGCGGACCCCCTCCCCGAGGTTTGTCTGCATGGGCGGGAGTCCGAGGCTCCGAACTTATCCAAATGACGCTGTCGGGTGCGCCCTGGGGAAACAGCCCAGGGCCTCTCGCACCGCGTGTGCGGCTCCGCCCGGCGCGCAGTCCCAGTGGTTCTAGGGCTCTCGGCGGGACGGGGAAGTGGGGTCCTAGCGCGGTGTGCGTGGTGCACCCACGGGGACCCCGTGGGTGCCCTGGCTGTCCCCCCAACACGCCCAGCCAGCGTCCGCGAGTATTTGGGGCCCGCCCCTCACGTGGACCGCGGTTTTGCTTCGCGTTTCTCTGCGTGGAGCCAGACCCCAAACTGAAACCCCCTCAGCGTCTGCAAATGGTCAGCCCCAGCGAGCACCTCAGAGCGTGGCCCCGGGTCCTCTGTCCGCGCAGGGAACAGTGGTCGAGGTCTGAGTTATTCGGGGTGGTCGGGACAGATGGGTGCTGGCTGCGAAATGCCGAGAGGTGCCCCCCACGGTGAGCTGCAGCGGGCCCCATTCATCAGTCATGGAAACCTCATCCTGACGCTTTAAGGATGTCGGGGCCGGGACAGACCCCCGACATCCTCGTAAAGGTCCCCCCTTGCCCTCAGGAGCGAGGAGTCCATTCTCCCCCGGAGCATCACTTCTGCTGGCGGACGCCCGCTCAGCCAGCCAGTTCCCGAGTGGAGAGGCGCCCCCAAAGCAAGGGGCCTTGCCAGCACCCCAACCTCAGGAAAGGCCATTAAAGCGGCGGGAGTGGGAGGTGGTCTCCTTCCTCCTTCCCCATCACCTTCATTCCACTTGGAAGCCTGTTGATTTAACCATCCAGTGATATGCAAAGTTAATTCAATATCACTTTATTTGACTAATTCAAAATAATACAGATCACCAAATTAGCAATAGATCATCAAGAATCACATCATTTCACAGCTGGTTGGCTGAATAGATTGTAAACTTCGTTAATGAAATTACTCCGCTCTGGTGCTTATTTAGCCAGAAAATGAAAATAACGTTGATTTTCAGCGAATTCACCCTGACATCAGGACGCGGGACTTGAACATGTGAATCTCCATGAACCCCGCTGGCACGTATGTCTTGGTTTCCCTCCATGATGTGCCTGTTACGATGGCCCTTACTTTCCAGACAATTCACAGAGGAGCAGGTGTTCCTGTGTCTCACCCAGAGAAAATTAAACATGCGGGTCTGTGTTAACACACTTAAATATTTACATATCTGGTATGACATGGACTTACAGGGAGAATATTCTAACACGCAGGCTCGTTTCTGAAGAACCGGACCGACGAGAGCTCGGATACTCAGGGACCACCCTGGGGGCCTGGGGTTCCCCACTTTCACTGGCCGAACATGCCCCCCCATCCTCGGTGTCCCTCTTCAGCCCCCAGGAACGAGACGGGTTCTCCCTGGGTCCTCTGCCCGCGCAGGGGACAGTGGACGAGGTCTGAGTTATTTGGGGTGGTCGGGCCAGATGGCAGCACGGAACCAGCACTCCAGCAGCCCTGGGAGGCTGCAGACTCCGCCTGATTGGGGTGCACAGGCCATCGCGGACCCCCAGCCCCCACACGTGCCATCTCCCGCAGGAGGCTGCAGCGTGGACATGCGCCCTGAGCTTCTCCCTCACCAGGGCGCCTCTCCTCCCTCCTTCACCTCTGCCCTTCGACCTCCTTAGCCCCATGCCCTGATAGCTGCCCCCAGACCCTTCCTGGTGAACCCCAATCCGCAGACTTCTCTTAACCACTCTCGGCCGAGGCGCCCACACCCTCACCCACCCTTCCCAGCCAACCCAAGCTCCCGGTGGGCCCAGACACCCACACAGATGTCCTGTGTCCAGGCTGCCTGGGCAGGGGAGACGGGGTGTCCTCATTTCTCTGCTGGCCCTGGGGCCCCGCCCTCTGCGGGCCGGGGGCTGCGGCGCTGACGACCCCAGCCACGGTCTGTGCGGGTCTCTCCCCCCTGGCGCCCCAGCAACCCGCCCTCAGGACAGCAGCTGCCCTCACTTCCAGGAGGACCAGACCCCCAGCCAGCTCCTGTCTGGCCTCAGTGGACCGACCCCCGCCCTCCTCTCTCCCTCCCCCCCATTTCTCCTCCAGGCGCCCTTCGAAGGCCACTGCGAGCCCAGGTCCAGCTCTCCCTTCTCACCTTCCCACTGCTGCTCGGTTTTCTTCCTTGTTCCCTGTGGTCTGTTTTCGAGAGGTCAAGGCCCCAGACGCGAGGTCGCACGGCTGCACGAGCCACGAGCCACGATCGGCGCCCCCTCGGTGCCCTCGGTGGACGGCCAGCCGGTGGGCAGTGGCAGGTCTCCGCGGTGGCCGCTGCAGGCCTAACCTTCGGGCCACCCCTGCGGGGCACAGACATTCACTGAGCTCTCTCCTGCCAGCCGGGAGCCCTGGGGGGGGGGGGGCCAGCCGCAGTCGAGGGGATTTCCTGTCCTTAACTTGTTTAAAACGGCACTTAATAAAAAACGTTCTTGCCTTTCCTCTCCTTCCAGCCTTTGCGGCCCTTCAAAGTCACTCTCCCTTTGTTCTTCTGAACAAACACGCACTGGCCTTGTTTTCAAAGGAGCGTTTGATCTCTTTGGAAAAAATGGATCGACCTCTTTTCAAATGCATATTAAGTTTTTATCTCAAAGTCAGTGTCCTGATGAAGAAAGCAGCTCTTCCTCCCCACATCACAGGGAATATTGGGAGGAGTCAGGAGTGGGAGAGTTGGGTAGACTCAGCTGGGAAGACAGCGGCATTTTGCAGCCTCGGGGCCTAGAGGGGGTGGTCTCAGCCCCTGGGGTGCGGGCTCTCCCTTCCTGCAGAGGAGACTTGAAGGAAGACAGGCTGGCGCTCAGCTCCCGCTCACCTGCAGGATGCAGACACAGAGCGGGTCTCCCCGAGAGCAGCCTGGAAAGCCTGTCTGGGTTTCGGTCCTTCCCACCTTGGTTCTGCTCCAACTGTCCAGCTCTTCTGTCCTTGTTTCCCTTCCCCCCAACATTGCAGTGACACCCCTAAGCCTTGGCAGCGGCCCAGGGAGGGAGAGCACCCACACAGCCAGGGTGCCCGGCTCCCCAAAGAGCCCCTCGGCCTGTCCCCCGGCCCCGTGGGCAAGCTGCACCTTTGTCACGCCCCGCCCGGCTCAGCCGCTCTCGGGGAGCTCTCACTGCGCTGACCCTCGCCAGCAATGCTTCCGTGAGGTCAGCAAGTGACCAGCCCCCTACCAGGAAGAGGTCAGGAGGTCACTTCCTGCGTCTGCGTCACCCCAGGCTGAATCCAGGAGACCTGGGACCAGAACGTGTGCTGGTCGGCCCCCCCGGGCCCCCAGCACCCTCAGTGCCCCGAGTGGCCCTGTTACAAGGCAACCTCAATATACAATGGGGTGCCTGACTGTGGGTTCTCACCCGTGCGCTTAAAAAGGACAATTTCAGGCACTCACAAAAAGGTTAATAAAAGGGTTTATTTACAAAAGGAAGAGAAATAAAAAAATTAATAACTCGGGGACAAAAGAGAAAGTGAGGGAGAGAGATAAATCTCCAAATACGTCCTACCAGATCCGAAGAGCTGGAAACCCCAAAGGCACGCTGTAGCCCGGCGAGAAGCAAAAGCCCCCCAAGATCAAAAGCCCTCATTATATAGCCAACACGTCTGCTTAACTCCACCCCTCAGTTTCCTGTGATCCCCTCTTCTGGATGATGATGGAATTCTGGGATTCGTAGCCCTAGGGGTCTTGGATCTCTCTGGCTTGAGGTGGGGGTCCAGAAACCTTCCTGTGGAGTTTGTTGCAGACGCCCTTTTTCCCCCCAACAGCCCCAGCATGCTCCAAGGCCCCCAGCACCCCCAGTGGCCCCCAGCCCCTCCGAGTGTCCTCCATCATCCC